>SCLG01000691.1:0-14320 GCA_004367875.1 Oikopleura albicans
ATGGATTTTCAGATCGTCAAATCATTATTATGATTTAAAGAAATCACTCATGGTTTTGTCGACCAAATTCTAAGGCCCCCCAGTCTGGAAAATAAAATTTCCGTTCTTAAAATGTTCATTTTGGCGGAAAAAAATAACACCAACTTTTCTGAAAAACGTCAACCTTCGCTTCTGATTGGTAGAAATGTTTGATAAAATACAGCATATGAAGTATAGTACAGTCAAGGGTCTCTAGATGGGCATTTTCTATTTCCGAAAAACGTGTGCATCTAAAGAGGAACCCGGAAAAAGTGCACATCTACTGGTTTAGTCTCATGAAAATTGGCTGCGCGTTTCTAGTATACCGTGTCGGCATATTTTAAAATGATATTGGCCAATAGGAGCACCCCATTGCAAGAAAAAAGAAGAAAATTGCTCTATTGTAGAAACGCTCAGCCGATTTTCATGTGGCTAAACCTGTAGAGGCGAATTCGAAAAAAATTGGTCTGAAAACGGTCAAATTAAAAGGTATTTACAAAGTTATCTAAAAAAGCGCATCTAAAGAGACATGCACATCTAAAGAGCGCACATCTAGAGACCCCTGAGTCAGGGGCCCTGACTGTATTAAAATGAAATTACAGCTTTGCTCCAAGTTTTTCTATTCGAACTTTAGACTCGATTTCCAAGTTGCACTTGTGAGTAAAAATGACGTCAAACTTTCAAATATTTTGCAGAAAAAAAAACTATTATTATTGACCACAAAAGAAAATAAACGTACAAATGATAGTGCATCATAAAGTCACATAAATGCAAATTGCGTGACATAAGCTGTCATGGTACTTGATTAAAATATATCAACGTAGAAATAAGTAATCAAATAGATAACTTCATCATTATGACTTTCAAAACAAATGCAAACGTTTGAAAAGTTCGAATTGAAATTTGCGGCACATCTTTTACTTGGGTACTCAGGGACTTTTTTAGAAATCATAGGTAAAATTGAAACTAAATACAGTCCCTAACCAGTTATCATTACACCAGCTATCATATAAGTTGGGGTATCTTAACATTTTTTGTAACGCAATTTCCAATTATTTCCAATTTAGCTTTAAACTTTGAGTTATTTTGGTAGTAAGATAACTAGCTAAGTGTTATACAGTCCTTACTCATTTATCGGACGATTGTTCCTTTTTTCGAAGGTTTTTCGGCCAAAATTGGGCCATTCTTATGGAAAAATGGACCTTTTTGTGACGATGCCCCTTTATCGGACGCTATTTTAAGGACTGTATTAGATACACAATTTTTTTCTTATTTTGAAAAATAAGAAAAATTGATATAGCCGCCTCATTTACGACTTTCCAAGTCATTGTTAACTCCTTCCCGGCGACAAATTGAAAAATGGCGTCGTGAACTTTTGATCCAAATAAAAAAAAATGCCCAAAAAGAATGTTAACCGTGGCTACAGTATGTGTAAGTTATTTATATTGTACATTATTACTTGCCCAAAACTACACAACCCCAAAAATAGAATAATAAATACACATTTCGGGGTCACTTGATTCAATTAAAAAAATCTTAATGTTTCCAACCTTGAACTAGCTATACTGTGTTACCCATCATAACTCTTCGATGACAATGACGGTAATTACAGCTTGAAATTAAATTGCGTGTACCATTTATTACTATTAAACATAGACAAAAACAGTGCTTTTCGATAAAAAACAAAATGTATTAAAAACGTAACAATAATGTTCCGAGCGATGATAAATTTTACGGGCAATGAACGATAACTATCACTTAAATTGGTTATTTATGGCGCTACACTAATTGCGTCATTATAATATGTTTAGTTGTTTTCCGCGTTGAAATAATAGTTTCACTAAAAGTGAGGTGCAAGTTTTATCACAGGTTCAGTTTTTGCCCACGTGAAGATTTTCCCACATGACATAAAAAAAACTCGAGCATTTGGCCCGAGTATGTTACACCCATGCGCTCTTATGTTACCACCCGTTGTCTTACAAAATTTCCCGTTCGCTCCGTTATCATGCGGATTTTTCTCATGCGAGAGTTGCTACTCAGCGTTTTACATGAATTTGCGCCCTTTTCTTATTTATGTTCTAGATAGGCAAACTCGAGTTTTTCCGCACATCAAAAGTTTCAATATCGCCATCTAGGAAATGGGGGGAGAAAAGACGGCGTAAATTCATGTAAAACGCCGAGTAGATAACCAAGGGGATTTCTACCTAACCCTTTATTTTAACACCCGTTATGCTAACATAATTCCATTATGTTAACACCTTTTGGGATTTGATTAACTTCGATTTTCAATTATTTAACCCAACGCCCAACCCCATTAATAATGGGCCATTATGATAACAAAATTACATTATGTTAACAGTTTTTGAGGTTTGATGGTTTTAACATAAAGGGTTAGCTGGTGTAGTTGACCTAATGAGGAAAGTTTCAAACGTCGTTTTCCTTTGAGCTACCTGGCCGTCTCAACGTGCTAGCCAGTTTGGCAGAACCCGGAATTTTTTCAGCTTCCGTATTTTTCTAATTCGGCTAGGACCTGTCTGAAGCACTTGAGAGATTTATGAGTCTCCTGGATAACTGGACTCGGACGGTATTTGGAGTTACCAATCATAACTTTTCAGCAACAGTTAAAAACAAAAAAATAACAAAAAAAATCTGTTTCCGAATCAACCACATGTGGAATACCGCAGTATATCAGTTTAACTAACCTCATTAACTCAACAAATGTTCTTTGTGGTTGCATTTTTATATAGATTGCATTTTCAGAAAATTATTCTGTGGTTCTATGTTCTTCGCCTTAGGTAACCGCGTGTTATTTGCGAAGGTGAGCGGCTGCAATAAAATCTAAAACATACTCAAATGGAATGCCTGACTAAAGGAAGGGCCACAATCATGCCATATTTTCGTAAGTACCTGCTATTTTTAAACAAAATATAAAACATCGTTATAGTTATGAGGAAATATCTTGAATTTTGGACTTCACTATTCGTATACAGTTGGTAACGTAACGAGTTGACACATAACAAGTTGACAAAGTGAAATGAGTTGACAGTTTTTGGGCGTTTTTGGGCAAAAAAGGGGCAAAGGTGATGTCACAAGTTGACAAAGTGAAACAAGTTGACAGTTTTTGACGAAAAAATTGGAAAGTGTCAACTCGTTACGTCACTAACTGTATCTTTTTTTGCTCTTGAATTTCACTTTTTATATGTTCTCGTTTTTTACACATCACTACATTTTTCAAAGCCGATAGTTTAACAAAGGGCACAGGTTTTATAATAATGTTTTTGGCGGCAATTGTAATTTTGAATAACCACCTACCTGCTTAAAGAAACCGTCAATTTTCCGCCTACTCACTACCTGCTTAAAGTAACAGTTCCGTCTAAATGAAACACAAAAATCGAACAAAAAACTGTTATTTTAAGCGAAACTCTTACTTAAATCAGGTAGTGCGTAGGCGGAAAAACTGACTGTTACTTAAATCAGGTAGTGCGTAGGCGGAAAAACTGACTTTTACTTTAAGTAGGTAAGTGGTGTACGTATATTTGATTTAATAGGACAAAAAATAAGAGTTGGATAGGCCAATTAAATAAACGTTATTAGAGTTTTGTTTTAAAATTTCCAATTGACCAATACCTATTTTATTTTCTATAAGTGAAAATCATTCGTTTTCATAAAACACAAACTTTAACAGGATTGGTTCCCGAGCCTACTAGAAATATTTGACCCCTTGTGTTAGGCAGAAGGAGTTTAACGAGTACAAATGTTGAATATAATATCACCGGTTAGACGTTTGCAACTCCTGCAACAGGAAGGATGCCATATGCTTAAAATATTTAGGTGCGAAAACGAGCAGCAAACTGCCTGATTACCCATGAGTTAATTTGCCCCTATGGTCTCTAGCCTAAGGCCTTTCAAGCTTAGCAGTATAACTTTTTAGTGCCTTTAGGCATGAAATTTTTCGATGGTTCTTTATGCGAAACTTGGAAAAATCTCTGCAAGCACAGCACAAAAATACATTGACCAAAGGGTCTAGGTAGAATCTACTATTTTTCAGGATCATTACAGGTTTATTTGCGGGACCGAAAATCTAAATTGTAATTTTGGAACGCGATTTCGTCAATATAATAACGGTAATCGTAAGTGTTTACATATGAATATTTGCACATGAATGTTTACACAAATGTTTTCATCGAAATGTTTTTAGTATGAATGTTTCACATATACACCGGGTGCGCAGTTATCAGGCAGGTTGGCCCGCAGTTATCAGGCACCCTACGAAATTTTACAATTTGGTATTGCGCAATTCCCCGCTCGTGCTCTTATCAGGCAGTTTTTTCTTTGCATCTTGTCCCCCTATTCCGCCTACGCCATGCGCAGTTATCAGGCACCCTACAAAGTTATCAGGCAGGTTTTTTGTCGGGAAACCTGCATGATAACTGCGCACCCGGTGTAATTAAAATATATTTATATACAGATAATATATTTATATACAGATAATATATTTTAGAATACTATTTGAATACACCACCTAACCAGTTATGATAGCAACTTTTTTCCGAAAAGTGTTACGATAATTGAATTTTGGGTAGGGCATTTGGTAAGATAATTGAAAATCGCGATACGTTTTGGTCCAAAAAGTGTTAAAAATAACACCATTTTGTTAAGATAACTGACTAGGGGTGTATTTAAAATGTTTTGATAAACATTTTTTAGGTTGCGTTCTTTGATTTGTGAATGCGAACAAAAAATCTGTACCAAAAAATGTTTAGACGGGCTAAACTATTTTTGTTCTTACATCGATGGGTATAAAAGTACCTCTGAACTGTGTCGACTGCAAATCACAAACGGAAATGGTTGGCTGATTTACTCTCTAATCGTAATGTCGACTATTGTCAACTGTTAATTGGTTATGGAAGACGAAGGGCATTACTTCGCACTCGTTATTTGCTGCTAAAAGCGTACAAACACAGAGTTAGAGTTAATTATGGCCCCACACAAAGTAAAGAAGCGAAAATTACTCTTGTACGAAAAAAATTGGGGCCTCTTAACAATTTATAAACAACCAAAACTATCATACTACATGATCTAGTGACGTGCTCAACATTCCGTAGATTCAAATATCATATATACCGGGTGCGCAGTCATCGGGCGGATTTCGCGACAAAAAACAGCCCTATAAAAACGTAAGGTGCCCGATAACTGCTCAGGGCGTAGGCGGAATAGGGAAATAAGATGAAAAAACCCCATGGTTTAGCTAGCCCAAATGTAGCCAATAAAAGACTCGGATAAATTTCAGATTAATAATTTATTTTTCAAAATATATCGCCGACTGAGAGACTGTCAGGGTATATATACCATTCTAGTGGCGTATGTGAGCAGTTGCAGGGAATAAGCATAACTACATATTCACGATATTATATTGTCCTGCTCAACCTATAATCAAGTTTAAATATAACAATATCCCCTTATATATCCCTATACTTTATATAAGTCCCTAAATAGAGCAAGGCCCCCCTGAAAACTAAGTTTGTTTTACCCTAAATTTTTTTTTTTAACCGTATTGCGAGTTTCAGAATATAAATTCATTTTTGGTCTTCTTTTAAGATCAAATATGATCTTTAAGATCAGTTTTTCTTTGAGTATTTTCTGGAGAGCTTTCAGCATTTTCGGTCATCTGCAGTGTGTGGCCGCCAATTGCACGATTTGGTGTCATCGCATATTAAACTATTAGAATTTATTTGATAATTAACATTTTAGTCAATTTGAAGTCAGAATTAAATTATTATTTTGTCATGGAATTAAAGGGTTTTTTTTTATTATCAATAGAAAAGGGGTTAGCTGAGAGAAAGGGGCTAGGTGAAAGATTGTTTTATAACCACTGGGTGTCGGAAGGTAATTTGGTTAACTTTTTGTTTATTGAAGAAGCCCATTGGATTAAGGCCCATTTTTCAATCAGACATTATGCAATTATGTTGTGTAGTCATTTTGTACGAGATTATTTCATTTATATGGTAGTATTTTTCTCGGTTATTCATACTACTATATTCTGCTACTACCTACTATTATATTTACTGTATAAACATAGTAGTAGTTTGTAGAATTGTATTGTTTACCACTAATTATTCTACTACTACTAGAATGTTTATTGTATAAACATAATAGTAAGTTGTTTCTCGTGACTTGATTATTCCGTATGTTGCATTTTTGAGCACCTACGTGTATCCATTGACACCGGTAAACCTTTTTTATTTCGTAAAACAATCAAAATTTCAACCGAAATTATTATTAGTTTTTCGAGAGACTTACTAAGAGACATTCAAAGAGAAAAAATGTCCCAAAAATCTGTCCCAAAGCTTGTGGTCCCTAAGATGACCGAAGTCGCAGGGAAATGGATAAGTGCGTCTCCCATGCTGGCGGACGGTGTCGGAAAAGGGAAAATAGCGAGACGGGAAGAATTGGTTTTTCGGAAGCCACATCTCGCGTCAAACCTAGGCCCGTCTACCGGTAAGAAGCTCCCTGTACAGGCAACCGTTAGGGCCAGTCAGGCAACTGGTTTCCGGAACAGTCCGCTTAAACGTCGGGCTTTTCAATCAGCAAAACGGGGGATGATGAAGGGTACTGAGACGTCTTCTAGGAGGGTACCCAAGGGGAAAACAGCGCCTGTTACGAAGGCTGTTGCCAAGGTGTCAACGGCAAACGCGGTAGAATCCGAGGTTCCACTTTCCCTCGGTTGTTTTGATGGTTTTGTCAATTTAATCGATCGAGATTGCGTCAAAACGATTTCGGACGAATTCCACATAACTCATAGTAACAAAGGATATCCGCCAGCGTGTGATGTTATGAATACTTCCATACGCAGGTGGGTTGAGTTTTACGGTGACCCAGAAGCCGAAGACCCGGAAGAGCGGGAGGATTCGTGGGAATCTGTCCGTCGCTCGAGTTTTTCTAAGGAATTGCAACTTGAATACGACGCGATGATGAGGGCTCACATGTATGCGCGGCTTGAAAATGACGAGTCGGGGCTTCTGGTTTTATGGGTAAGCCAGTTATTTTTATTTTTCTTCGCTAAATTTTGAACTTTTTATATTTTTACTTTCGTTTTAGCCCTATCCGTCGGATACGGATCCCAAACAGGCAATTTTTGCTCGGCATGCTAAGGCCTTCTGCTACAAACGCAGCCCCGAGAAGGATAGGAAGCTTTATTGTCGTGTCCCTCGTAAACGGTTGGTTTTGAATCATGCATATTTTCTTGTTGATTTTCATTTTGAAAGACGTTTTGAGTATACGTATATATATATTTTTCTTCTAGGGATATTGAATACCAACGTTACGCGGCAAAGCGGGCAAAGCAATTGCGCAATACGAAATTGTCATTGTCCAATGACAGACCTACCCGATAACAGCACGAGCAGGCCAACCCGCCCAATAACTGCGCACCCGATTTATTTTGCATTATTGAAACTGTTAAAAATGATTTCTGGGAACTCATTGCAAATTCTGAGTCACAAAATACACCATATGACTCATGTGACAAGAGTGGTTAAAAACTGTAAAATAACATCACAGTGTTTGAAGCACTAAAATCAAACTTCCCAGGAATTTTTGCTTAGGCTATTTTGCAATAGGCAAACACTTCAATGGCCCGGGTATTACAAAAAATATGTTTTATGATTTCCTAAAACTGGTACTGGTGGTATATTGTGATATAAAAAAAACCAAAAAATGATATTTTTACAGGCTCTAAAGCATTAAAACTTAATACAACATAATGTTGACTGAGTCAATGTTAGCGGATTACTCAATTTGGGACCCCATTACAAATTTTTGTTTTCTCTAACCCCAGTAGTTCACGTTTGTTAAACTTTGGGCTGAAGCCGGAACAGCTGTTAATCAAATGTTTTATTTTATATTTCCAGGAAGCACAAGTTTCCAGCTGTTATATCGTGTCATTAGCATATAAATTATTTCCTAGCTTTAAGAGTACCCCTTGTTCTAAATTCTGGGTAGGTCATCAATCGGCTATCAAAAAACAAGCTAATCTGTAACGGGGTTTTCGAGGCCCTAAACACGGATGCCTTAACTAAGCCAGATTTTTTGAGAGACTCGTGTCATCTTAGGGGCCCATTAGGTCATTGCACTCATACTTATGACAGTTTTACAAAAATGAAATTATTAACTTAGAGTGCTTAGAGTGTATGTTTCTAGCAATCCAAATGGGTGAAGGGTACTTCCGCGACCGTACAGTTTCTCGCGAATTGTTGTTCAAAATATGGTTTCGCGACCAAATGGTTGCGGAATGCTGTTTTTAATAAGGTTTCGCGACCATTTTTTTTTCACCTAAAAACAGTGGTCGCGAAACCTCACCCGAAGCACCATTTCGCAAGAATTTGGTCGCGAAACCATATATATGTTTGTATGTACCGTACATATGTATTTTGAACAACAATTCGCACACATTTGGTCGCGAAAGTAATCATAAACGGGTTTTTTAGCGACCAAAAAAGTACCCCACTCCTCCAAATGTCCTTGGCATGAAGATTGAAAATCAAAAAGTATTTACAAATGTACTTTTTACAGCCGTCGATATTTTCTTTGAACCGACAAATGTAAATGCATTCTTTGTGTTCCCCTCCCCCCAAAAAAGCCATTATTGGATTTTTTCCCGAAAAACTATTCCCAACAAAGTACTGCACAAAATACTCAAGATTTATTCAGATCGTTCATGTACAAAGCGGACAAAATTCCTTGAAATACGAAGCATACACAAATTTAATAAATCTATATATTGAAATCCAAAATCAAAACACAAAATATAATTCAAACTTTTCTTAAAGATTGGTTATTTTTCCAGGCAAGCCAGAGTTATAAATTTTGCCTGGGAGATTGTCTTCGTTGTCTTTTACCAAGTCGAACAGTTTATTGATAACTATAGGATACTTTTGAATCATAAATGGATTTCCGACAATTTTCGCTAAGCCCATGATTTGCGCAGTCTTTGTTCAAACATCAACAAATTAAACATTTCATTATGAATTTTTTTTTAGTATGACAGGCCCGAACGGGTCCCTTTTTCTCATTTGAGCGAAAACTCAATAGAAGATCACAAAAACACGTCTTGAATATACACCACCTAACCCTTTGAAATAGCAATTTAACTTGAAAATTGTTATTTTAACTGTCAAGTGTTGTTTCAAATGGTTAGGTGGTGTATCGCAGTGATTTCCAAACGCGAAAAAATGAATAATGTTACCACTTTTTGGTAACGTTGCTTCACAGCGTGTCTGAGGCCTATGTGGCCTGTCATTGGTCTTTTTTGAGGGCGCTCGGCCAATCATCGAAAGGCAAATCACCGTAAGTCGATTTCCTTCTTTTAAAATATGTTTGTAGTACAGTCCTCCCCCTCTTAAGTGCCGTACTTAAGGAGAAATATGCATTTCCAATAAAAAAACATTTTTCGCGTTTTAAAATCAGGACGATAATTCAAACCATTTTAGTTCCCTTATTTGATAATTGGTTCCTGTAAATCAAGCTTTCGCGAAAGTATTTGCATCATTCTGTCATTATCCGCATAAATAGCCATTTCGGCATACGTATCATCTACCGTTGGGTGTCCGTCCAGTTTTTCCATACTCCCATCTCCGAAGTCAACACAGTAAGTTCCTATGTGGAATGAACAAAAATTACAAAATCCAGATTCATAATTTTATAGACTGAATCCAAAAATCAATTGACCGTTTTTTAGCTATTAATTGTTGGATTTATTTGATTTAAAAAGTGTGCACAAACGGTCTAGACAAAAAAGGATGAAAGCGATGTTGTAATTTCAATTAATTTATCATACTACCAAAAATTGTTTTTCCCGGAAAAAATGTTTTCTTCTGAGCGTTTTTATGGGTCTCACACGACTTGTCGGCGTCTCCATTGGTACAAAACTCGACTGGTACCAAGTTCGACTGGAATCGGGTTCCAGTCACTGTAGTGTACCAGTCGCCGTTTGGTACCAGTGGAGACCGCCGACCAGTCGTGTCACGACTCGTGTGATTCCCGTTTTTATAAACAATTTTTGTAAACAACTTGTGTGACCGGTCCTTAAGTTTGCTTGTGATTTATGGATATTTATTTTTTCTGAATGTTTTGTCCATCCCTGGTGCCTAAACATTCTGGCCGCGCAAAATCATCACTCTGATCTGCCCGTTCCATTACAGAGAACAGTATTCTACCACGACGCTTTTCATCTGGCATTTTCTCAACCATTTCGCCGAATTCCTTTTCCAGGCTCATAAGATTATCAAGAAATTGAACTGCCGGAAGCGGCTCTTTATTTGGTTCGTAAAACGATTATACTAGAACTGTGTCATTTGTGAAACGATTTTTTGGGTCAAACTGAATTTCCAGTTTTTTTAATTGTTAAAAAATAATTTATTTCTTATAATAATCCAATTTGGATACTACATATGAAGTATATAAATATATTTGTCGTAAAAAGGTTTCAAGAAGGCATTATTATAACCTTCCGTTATCTTTCATTTTTTGTGTCGTTACAGTTTTTAACTGTTTCCGCCTACGCCCTAGCTATGTAACTTAACAAAATTCACGTAACTTAATTATGTGAATTACTTCCTTGTTATCCGGCAGGTTTTAATGCTATAACGCCTATGATTATGTATTTATAAAATCTGTGATATCTTAAGTTTGACGGGTGTTCTGCTAACCCCGAGAAAATTATTTTTATTCAAGAACCTTATCAGCAGCGTCTGCCTCAATTTTTTTCGAAAAATGTCGCCTATTAGCGTTCATATTATCTCTGCCGCGTTGGTAGACCGAGTACGTCCGGCGGCATGGCGACACTTGGCGACCCGGCGACATTCTTCGTGGTGAGGTCGACCGAGCCCGGAATGAACCAGACAAAGCTCTCCGCATTTTTTTGTTCTTATTTTTGTTTTTATCTCAAATGTGCTTATTAAAACGTACTATTTGGTACATTACACTATTTCCGCCATCAATTTACAATAATAACACTTCAATAGTGCTTTGTTGATTATGTTAAAACCCGTGAAAAATAGTAAATATATATTTTTTGTGAAAAAATATTTCAAAAGACAGGAACCAATATAACTTATCCCGTATACGACATATACTTGTTGGCTATGATGATCGTAGATAATCAAAGTTGTACACCTTCAATTAACTTTATTAAATGTGAAACAGATCATTTTTGCGAATAACTTATAATATTATGTTTCATTCATGCTATAATCGTAATCGTCGTCGCAGTTGTACTGAATGTCGCAATACTCCCATGAATCCGCTTCATCTCGAAAAGCGCCTGGCAATTAAGTAAAAAATTGTGTATTACGTAGATTGTCATATGTGGTATGTTGTGGTATGTTTTTCAAAAAAAAATTTATTTCATTTAGGCTTTTTAACTTTTTGAAAACCGCCATCAAATGTACGGGGTTTTTAAAAGGCACGAATGAGGCGTTCCAGAATTGGCCTACCCTTGTAACTATAATTTTTTGCATCCGTAAATTATCCGGATCGACCTAGAAACTAAATTTAAACTCTTCCCGGTAAATTATTCTCAATTTTTTGTACAAAATATTTTAAACTCAAATTCTTTGTAGCACCAAGCCCGATCAAGTCCACCCGCTTCGGAACAAAAGTTCGTATGTTGCCGGTCGCCCGGTGGCCAAAAGTTAACTGTATTTGGATAATTATCCGTCCATTTTTGACAAGGAATTCCACTTTCCGTATGGCTTACTGATCCTTGATAACCACTTTCACCGGTAAAACACTAAATATATTTTTAAACAAAACAGTTGATTTGATAACGGAGTAACACTTTTTGGAGATTTTGCGGTAACCCTAAAATCAGGCATCGGAGTAATCAAATGCAATTTTCTTTGACAATTAAACGTCGATTTGTTCAACATCATCATTTTATCGTATTATATAAGTTACGCCACCTGAGGTTTTTATCAGGCCACTTTCGCCTTCCAAAACTGGCCTGATAAACCCTCAGGCGGCCTGATAAACCCCAAGGGCGGAATAGCTGGAAAATGTGGAAAACAAGGTGGCCTGATAAGCGCACGGGCGGGCAATTGCGCAAGACAAATTTGTTATTATCCAATGAGAGACCGGCCCGATACGCGCACGAGAGGTCAAAGTGCCCTGATACAGCGGGGCCTGATAAACTCTCAGGTAATTTTCAAAACAGTCATAAAACGGAGTAATGGCAACTAAAACCTCTTTAAAGGATGGTCCATTGCAGTCAGGTACATCACAATAGTCCCAGCCGTCATTGCATCCATCACAAAAACACCAGACCCCTCTATCATCATTATCTGGACTTCGACAATAATTGAACTCCTCGTTAATGAACCGTTCGTCATTTGTCATATTCCACAGTGTACATGAATTTCCACCAACAGAGTGTGACATAAATCCCGTATAGTCAATTAATGCTGTCGTTGTATTGAAGACGAAACAAACATCGCTTTTCTGGTAACATAAGAAAATATAATTTAAAACTTGTCAAGTTAATGGCTAAACAAAACAGACTCTTTGAGGCCAAAGCCTCAGCAAGAAACATTTTAAATTGACGTAGCGAGGTTTTGGAAAAATTATATGGAAAACATAACGTAGGTATTTCTGGAAAAAATCCACAATATAACGAAACGAATGGTAAAAAAACTGCAAGACAACTAGTCAGCATGCGATGTAAATTTCTTAATTACACCAGATGCGCCGTTATCTTTCAAAACCAAATTGAACAAATATAATATCTACATATAAATTCTATAATACCGGTTGAGTTTGATAAAAATTGGCCGAACGTTTCTAGATTGTTTGTAGATTTCTTCCATTGATTTGTCCCAAAACAGAAATTTACAAACGCTCGGCCGATTTTCATAAAACTCAGCCGGTAGAATAAATCCTTTATTTGAAATGCCTAAATTCTTCACAAAACGGTCTGCCGTATTTTCGCGTTTTAGTTTATTACCTTAAAAACATATTGATTAGGTGGTGGAGTCGTCGATGTTTGTGGAACTGTTGTCGTATCATACGATGATGTTGTTGGAACTTCTGTGAATGATACCGTTGTGGTTGTAGTAGTTGTAGTTGTAGTCGATGTAGTTGTGGTGGGTTCTAAGCAAGAAAATATGATAATTAATTATATAAAATAAGGTAGTAAGATAAAATTCGTCTAAAGTTTACAGTGTTAACTTAACACTTATTGGCCATAACTTATGGCCCATAAGTTATGGGCCATAACTTATGGGTCGAGAAACTTGTTTCGAATTTTATCGATTATTAAGGGCTCTCGCTGAATTGCTACAATCCGCAGTTGGTAGAATTTTTGTTGTTTAAATTTATTAGAAGTATACTAAAAATTGGACACTCCAATTCCCGATTATGTCAATTCAGCTAGTGCCGCAATACGTGGTCGCATAGCCATAGCTGTGTTTGAGATAGGAGTAGTTCATGCGCTACCGTTGAGAATTCATAAAGTGCAACAAAAATGGTCACGGCCGTGAGACGGTCTGCGTCCTTTAGAATTTCTCATGGGTATTAGATTGAAGAGCTGCCCGATGTGTCTCGAAGACACGAGGGGGTTAATAGTGATAGGCATGCATTCATAGTATTAAATACACGGGAGTCTTACTAACAAGTTAAAAAAAACTAACAGTGTTCAATTCAACATGTTAAAACGTGGCTTAGTTCTAAAAGAAAATTTGGGAAACTTTTTGTTAATTCTTCATTTTTGTCCCGAGGGGGTACGGATAATCAGCATGCAGAGGATTTCCATCTACAGGGTGAGGTAATATTGATGCTGAGCCGTTTTTGGTTAGCGAGTGCGCTTAGCGAATATACACGTAAGTCACCAAAAAACGGCTCAGCATCTACAGATCGTTACGGAAAATTGAACTTTTTTTTTTTGCTACAATAATCCATCCGTTACAGGGCGCGTGTGAGGGTTCAAGAACCTGGGGCCAATAACAACCGTTAATGGAGAGCGCGTCCAATACTCGCGCGCCTATTGGATAATTTTGTTCGTCTTTCATACTACTCAGAGCTAGTTCCCTACTAAGAGCCAATCAAGGCAAACGACATACAACGCCCTGTAACGGATGGTTTTTAGTAGCAAAAAAAAGTTTAATTTTCCGTAACGATCTGTATATTATCTCACCCTGTAGTCATGAATTTAGCGTAAAGTTATTGTGATATGTACATAATATAAAATTAGAGACAAAAATTTGTCGTAATAAAGCTAAAGAGAGTAAACAAATGTGTTGATGGAGTGTAA
>SCLG01000691.1:14326-45324 GCA_004367875.1 Oikopleura albicans
TAACATGTATGATGACGTATGACTCATTGGGTGAAATAGTACCTAATATACGTACAGTCCTCGTCTCCGAAATGGGTGTTGTTTTTCAAAGAAATCTAAATAAACCAACCGTTTCGGAGACGAGGACTGTACCTGTGGTATATACATTTGGGTGTACATTTCACGCAATATATATATTATATACACTTGTTTACCTTCCGAAAATAGGCAGAACCAATTCAACACAAACCCATCGCCTGTAATACTATAGTCCGAGGAGAAATATACTGTAAAGTTGACGTCAATAACTAAGTCAATGGTAGCATCGCCGGCATAACGCCTTCCGTTAACGTACAAAAAATCACAGCAGGGTTCGGTATGAAACACATAAGACCGTATATGAATCTGCTCACAGCAGAATTCTACCGTCCATTTCTTTCTTACGTTGTTTTCGTAGTTTTGTAATGCTATTGACCCATTAGTTGGCAAGAAATTATCATCTGAAATTAAAAAAAAACGTTTTCAAAGCACTGATCTACGTACCGTCTGGGTATTCCAAAGCTGTTAGATATACCCACAAATGTCCTATGAACTCAAGAGTTTTATATTTTGCTCTCCACTAGAGGGAACCAGGAGGCTCGCCACATCCTGATTGTTCCAAAGCTCCAAAGCCAATCAGTGGGTCGCCATATAAGGGTCGATTTCACAAAACACGAAAACGATCCTTATTTGGCGACCCCTGTATATAAATAAATATTATATACATGCCATATATATAATTCAAACGTTTGTTTAATACAAAAAATCTAATAATGCGACTGAATTGAGATCGTTCATTTATTCTTTCGTTTCGTTAATTAAATTAAAATATTATTAATTTAAAATATTATTAAATTTAAAATTTTAATTTAAAATATTATATTTTAAATAGTCGCGGAGCAAATCAAGTAACAATAATTCCGTGCCGTTCATTGAGAATATGGATGACTCGTAAAAAAGTATTACACCACGTTATTTTAAATCAACAGTGTTGTTAGTGGCATGGAATTCAGTTATAAGACCGCCGTAGGATGAGCCATCTTTTCAAATAATCTCAATGAACAAACAAAAAGACGTGTCGCTAACAATTCAGAATATTATTCAGATTCACCAAAAAGCTCGGTAAATAATCAGAGTTTGTATCCTAGTACAGTTACTTTATATGTATGCTTATTTTATATCTAAATAAAGTAGTACTTAATTAGTCAAATTTCTCTGTGCCAAAAGATGCTCAAATTAGCTCACCTGGCGTCGATTTCCAACACGCGTTCGTAATTTGAAAAACATGCAATAATATACCTCTCATTTTTCAGTAATTTACTTTTGTTAACCTTATTAAATAATAACACGAATTTTGTTTGTATTCTCGTTGGGTTAGATTGAATTGCCAAATAAAAGACGAGCCCCCCTTGGCGATTTAATCGCCGCTCACGACGTTATCGGATGGGAACGCTTTATGCCTGACTGGTCGATTATAATTATCAAAGAGCTATATTCTACGCTATATACGCCTTCTTTTTTGTTTTTGTTTTCACGGTGTTAACAAATTTCTAATAAAAAATGACAATAGTTGGATAAAATCTGATGAATCCCGAAACGTATTATTTAAAGGGTTCCAAACGTACCCTCACTTGGTGCACCTACTTTTAGTTGGCGTTCTAACTTCTTTTAGAATCTAACACTTTTATCTGAGTTAGAGTCTCTTACTTAGAGATTTTTTTTAATATGTTACAGTCCTTACTCATTTATCGGACGTTTTCGGTTCTCGAAAAGAGCGTCCGAAAAAGGAGCATCGTCACAAAAAGGTCCATTTTCCTATTAGAATCGGCCCATTTAGACCAAAAAAGCGTCCGAAAAAGGAGCAATCGTCCGATAAATGAGTAAGGACTGTACTAAACATGAAAATTATTAAAAAATATATCAACAGTGCGAAACTAATTACATAAACTATGTTAAAATTAAACATTATGTATCAACATAATTTTGATTTTGGCGACCCTAGCCTAACTTTGCGTACCTTACTTTGCCCTCACTTAACGTTCCTACCCATATTTTTAGATTATAACTGGCACTTTCATTCTTGGCGTGCCCCTACTTCGTGTCCCCTGTATACAATTAAATAACGACCTTATTTCAGTGAATAACTCTATTTAATTAAAAATAATTTTTTTATCGAAAACATGACCAAATTGACTACGTCGATCTGACTATTCAGAAATTATTTGGGTCAGCAGGGCCCCCTAGAGAGCCGTTTGAAATCTTCAACCTACCCAAAAGAACGATTTTTTTCCTGGATAGGCTAGAATAAAAGTCAAATAACATTACAATGAAAATTGCGTCAAAAAGACAAATTACAAAGCAATTTAATATCATTATAAGTGTTTTATTGTACATACAGCGAGTGTAGATTAACACGAAGTTGTATCAAAATATAACAAACAACGTCCACACTGATACATAGGGATACAATAGGAAAGTGTATTTGTTTAGTCTTCGGCTGTGTAGAAGACGTCAATGCTGACATCATCAATTTCTGCCCAGCCCTGTTTTGCCTTTGACCAGCCGCGGAATTTTTTGCCGATCAATTGTGGCCATCGGACGTCATCTTGTGAGTAGAGAACGGCTCGGGGACGACCAAGATCCTTGGTAGGGCTCGAAATGTGTTAGCTGTTTCATATACAGAAGGTAGGCCAATTCCGGAACGTTTTTTATTTCACAAAAGATTTGAAGTCCCATTCCGGAACGAAAAAGTCTAATTCCGGAACGCTTTTTGCGCCAAAAGTCCAATTTCGGAACAAAACGGGACTTTGGCTCAAAATCGCAAAGCGTTCCGGAATTAGCCTACCCCCTATACATAGGGTGCGCCGTTAACATCCAGCCTAAAATTTTAAAAAACCTGCATGTTAACGGCTCAATGCGTAATGCGTCATCTAGATGCATCTCATAATAAAAAATGACCACAAAGGATCCAAATAAAAAAACAGACAGTCAGGTTTTTCAGCTAACTCTAATTGCGTAGCCCGATCCTTCATTTCGGCCACTTGCCAAGAAGCGGTTGCTTCAAAGTAGAAAATGTAGACGGCTGTCTTGTAGTGTTTGTAGATGGGTCGCGTAAGATCGGCGCCCGGAATTGGTGTGTTGGTTGGCGCGTAGACACCAATGAGGTTCTTGGTCTGCCAGTCAGACAGCAGCGTTCCAGTGAGCTCAATATGCGAGAGGCCCGAGCTGAGTCCGTTGCACACCCATGGGTGGGGCATGAGTAGCTCCGCTTTCCGTGGGCTGTTCAAACAACTTTTTTCACAATAATCATACAAGTGGTTTGAGAACGTATTTATCGGGTGAAAACCCGTTAACGGATGAAACTTTTGACAAAATTTTACCAACTGTTTTCCAGTTACCATTACGTAAAAAATTACGTAATCCAAATTTTTCGGGTTTATGCGGCATAAATTATGCCCTTCATCGAATGTAAAGTACTCTACTAATTATTTTTACCAAAATGAGTACAGTACATCATGTATCAACGGACTATACTGGTGTGAGCAAAAAATTGTCACCGAGCAAATTTCGCTTGTACGTTTATAATAAATTATAAATTATTAAATAGTATTATACTCGGTCTTATCTATTGTTAGACCCGTGCCGAGTTCGGTGACAAACTGACGACACACACCAGTAACACAAAATGAAATTATGTTTAGACAGCTTGGCTGTTGGGCGCTTAGGTGGCGACATAAAGCATGTTGCGAGGAAATCTTTGCAGTGGTCCAGGGCAATAGTCGGCAATCCGATCCGGGGTGGCCAGGGCTTTTTGCTGTACTCCTCTTCCAGCTCTTCGCGGGTTAACAGTGCATGCGGTGGATTGCGGGTCATTAACTCACAAATGGTAGCTGCCATCGCCCACAAGTCCGATTTTGGCGTGGCTTCCGCGCCTTTACTCATCAGTAGTTCGGGACTCATCCAGTGGAGGGAGACGCCCGGTTGCGCAAGCTCCTCAAATCGCTGGAGACCAGGAAGACGGAAATCGCCCAGAATGCCTTCTTCGGTTTTGGGATGACGGAAAACATTGGAAGCCTTGATGTTGCCATGAACAATACGTCTTTCTCTGAGATAAGCAAGTGCTCGAAGCATACCACAAGCAACCTTAATGATATGGGTTAGTTACCTGAAATTACTTTTCTAAAAATGTCACTATTTTTTAGAGAAATAAGTGATAAATGATACGGCATAGCGGGATAATTAAAAGTCAAACTGGACGTAATTCGAAATTTTAAAAAGTCAAACTACTTGGAACGCTGTACGCTTTAGTTTAGAATGAAAAAAAAAGTTATTAACTTTTTCCTAATAGGAAACAATACATTTTAGACATTTCAGGATTTGTTATTGTTTTATTTGATTTGAAGGCTTTAGTAAAATCTCTACTCTGTATTTCTACTCAGCGGTTTACATGAATTTCCGCCGTTTTTTTCTTTCGTGTTTTCTAGATGCCTTAACTCGAATTTTTCCGCACTTCAAAAACTCGAATAATGCTCTAGAAAAGACGAGGAGAAAAACGGTGGAAATTCATGTAAAACGCTGAGTAGTAACTCAAAACAATAATTATATTTCATAAAATTCGTTTATCGAAAACTGCATAGTTTTTTTCTGAAATTATGGTCATAGGAAGCGTGATTTGATTACAAAAAAAAACGCGCCACCTATTCATGCTTCAAAAGGATATACCTTGCAAGCTTCATCTTCCTTAAGAGTGCGACCAAGCCAATGAGCTTCATCAAGGACGGATCGTTTGGGGACATAGTCCGCCATGAGCCAAAAATTTGAGCCGTCTTCTTGGTAACCTCGGAATTTTTGAATACTGGCGCATTTAATGGACTTCAATACTGTCAGACGCCGTTGGATTTGAACTTCACACTGCCCAAGGTCAGAAAGGGGATCCGTATACTTGAAATTCTTCATACGTCTTGGTTCGCCATCGTCTGGTTTTGTCTCTTTCTTTGCCTTGGGAACTTAAATAGATAGGTTAAATACAGTCCTTACTTCCAAAACGGACGTTTTTGATTCTCGAAAATAGCGTCCGTAGTGGGGTGAATTGTCTTAAAGTGTCCATTTTCGACTGTTTTGGAGATATTTTTTCACAATTTTTTTCACAACATTTTTTACAGTCCTTACTCCCATTACGGGCGCTCCCATTTAATGGGCCGCTTAATACGGCCGCTTTTTTCTTAAACAAGTGATTATCCCATTACGTCCGCTTGTTAATACGGCCTATTTTGGGCGTTAATATTTGGGCGATAATTCCCCAATTTTTTTTTTCAAATTTTGCTCCAAACTTTGCTGTATAAAAATCGGAAAACGAGAACCCAAAACTGCCGTAAAAGGAGTAAGGACTGTATATGATTTTGATTGGTAATATTTTAGACATGTGTTCCGAATAGCGACCATTTTACAAATGTCGTAATTTTACTTTATTTTGATTGATTTTAATGAAAATACGAACAAAAAACTGAGAAAATAAATTTCATGTGGCGCATAACTCACCTTTAACCAAATCAAACTCTTCCTCATTATTTGCATCTTTGCTCTCACATACAAATTCATCGATCTCATTTGGCGCCTTCAAAGACGGGAACAATTTTAATGCAGTTATTTTCTGACCCTCATGAGAATTCAAAACATGAACGGTTCCAAAAGCGCCCTTTGTTTCATACCCGTGGATTTTGATACTAATATCGTACCAGTTTGGGAAAACTATTTCTCTGAGGTCTTGCTGCTCATCCTCGGCTGACATGATGAAGATGTTGTGTTCTGTTGGGCAGATTTGAGCTTTTTAATGCAAATACGCTTCTCTTCAAATTTGCGATTATCACCCCGTTGATACTTGTGTTTGATAATTGCCATTGGGTAGATCTGTTTGGGCAAAGGGGACCCGCGATAAATAGTGAAACTCACAATAAACCCGTCATCTTTCCGACCAGGTCTTGGAACCCTTGAACTAAAGCCCTAATTATTATTATTTCCTTTTATGGCTTCCAAGGACAGGAGGGCTTAGATTTTAAAGTAGAATAACAACAAATGTTTTTACAAACGATATTTTTATACAAGTATGAGTCATAACAGATGTCTGGGTCACACGACGGGGGAGTTTATGAAGTGACCTAACGCTTTATTCGGTTTTATATTTGCCCAATAAGAAAGGGCTAGATTACAGGGGCGGGCGCCGATTTACTGTGGGTTAGCCATACGTCATAACTTCGAGTTTTCATTGAGGGTGAATACTAGGTTTTCAATGTAAGACTGAAAACTCTTGAACACACCATGGTGCAAGTTCAAGCCGAATGAAATCGGCTCCTACCTCTACGCCAAAAAAAACATGATTTTTCAAATTAAACCTGGTGGTATTTGCTTTTTTCTTCAGAATTTACCTGTACCGATATGTTTTGAATTCTAAAACTCTCATAAATGCGCCTTCGTGATTGTTAATTTATTTATATGGATATGTGCACGGGTTAAGAATCTTAACTTAAGATAGTTTCAGTGGTAAATGCGGGTTAAGCTTTTCTTGAGGTCCTCTGTGTTGAATAAAGTTACTTTTGCATGTGGCTTCATGAGGTTTGTTGATTTTGATATTTGTCACGTAATTTTCTATGTCATAAGCTAAATATATAGATTAGTATTAATATCAAACATAATCAGTGCTTACTTTCGTGATCCAGCATATTTAGTCGAAATTGGGCTGGCTTTCCAGGCGTCTTCTGAGGCTGTCAAAATAATATCTCAATTTCAGAAAAACCCGGTTCTATTAATTGTGCAATAAATTTTTGGGTAATTGAAAAAAAAAGACATGTTTTGGCGGTAGAGAGCATTTCACCGTTAAAGGCAATGCGCTCTAGCAACTAAAGGTGTGTCTTGTTTGTGCTTTTCATTTCAAATTCGTGCCCCATGGCCCATTTTCGGCGTTTTTTGGGCCATTGGTCATGAATCTAAAATTTGGAATCTCCATCTAGCAAATAAACAACGCCGCAAATAAAAACGCCGCGCCGAGAATTCACGCGAGAAGGTTAGTACAGGGGGAGCACCATACCCTTACTTGGCGTTGTCACTTATACCAATTTTGACCTATTTTGATATGAGGCTGACACATTAATTCTATTTTTATTAAAAATATATTTAAATTACGCAAATAATCAGAACAAAAAAAGTTTGAATAATTCCAATTTGGAGACCCTTTTCTACGTTACTTGGCGGCGAACTTTTTTCGCGAATAGAAACCTGCCCTTACTTGGAGCTCCCCCTGTATAAATTGTCCAGGATTAAATTTTGACAACCTAAACTTATCTCGATGTTGAATCAAGTAGTGTTCGACGTCGTCTGTGGTGCGTATTGTTGCGTGCGTTTTACAGTACGTATGATGAGAACAGCGCAAATAAAACGAAAACCCAATCTTTGTTTTTTCAATTTTATGTAATGNGGTTTAAAGTGTAAGTGGTCAGAAGTTGAAGTGAGCGAAAGTTATTTGAGAATAAAGTCAAATTGGTCAAAAGGTTAATCGGTCGAAAACTTTCGCCCGATTAACCTTTCGCCAAAAATAACAACAGACCGATTCAGACGGTGCCCCCTAGAGAGCCGTTTGAAATCTTTAACCTACTCAAAAGAACGATTTTTTCTGGAATAGTCAAATAACATTACAATGAGAATTGCGTCAAAAAGACAAATTACTAAGCAATTTTATATCTTTATAAGTGTTTTATTGTACATACAGCGAGTGTAGATTAACACGAAGTTGTATCAAAATATAACAAACAACGTCCACACTGATACATAGGAATACAATAGGAAAGTGTATTTGTTTAGTCTTCGGCTGTGTAGAAGACGTCAATGCTGACATCATCAATTTCTGCCCAGCCCTGTTTTGCCTTTGACCAGCCGCGGAATTTTTTGCCGATCAATTGTGGCCACCGGACGTCATCTTGTGAGTAGAGAACGGCTCGAGGACGACCAAGATCCTTGGTAGGGCTCGAAATGTGTTGAATGTTTCATATACACAGGGTGCGCTGTTAACAGACAGCCTAAAATTTTAGAAAACCTGCATGTTAACAGCTCAATGCGTAATGCGTCATCTAGATGCATCTCATAATAAAAACTGAGCGCAAAAAGGATCCAAATAAAAAACAGACAGTCAGGTTTTTCAGCTAACTCTAATTGCGTAGCCCGATCCTTCATTTCGGCCACTTGCCATGAAGCGGTTGCTTCAAAGTAGAAAATGTAGACGGCTGTCTTGTAGTGTTTGTAGATGGGTCGCGTAAGATCGGCGCCCGGAATCGGTGTGTTGGTTGGCGCGTAGACACCAATGAGGTTCTTGGTCTGCCAGTCAGACAGCAGCGTTCCAGTAAGCTCAATATGCGAGAGACCAGAGCTGAGACCGTTGCACACCCATGGGTGGGGCATGAGTAGCTCCGCTTTCCGTGGGCTTTTCAAACAACTTTTTTCACAAAATTTATACAAGTGGTTAGAGAGCGTCTTTATCGGGTGAAAACCCGTTATCGGATGAAACATTTGACAAAATTTTGCCAAATGTTTTCCAGTTACGTATTCCAAATTTTTATGGTTTGCGGCATAAATTATGCCCTTCATCGAATGTAAATTACTCTACTAATTATTTTTGTTATCCATAATTGAGTACCATAATGAGTACAAATACGACAAGTAAAAATATCGTACTGATTTTAAAACGAGAAAAAAAAAAATTTAGCGAAAATTCATATTTCTCCTTAAGTGCCGCACTTAAGAGGGCGAGGACTGTAAAACAAAAATATTTTAAAAGAAGGAACTCGCCTTTCGGTGATTGGCCGAGCGCGCTCAAAAAAGACCAATGACAGGTCACATAGGCCTCAGACGCGCTGTCAGGCAACGTTACCAAAAAGTGGTAACATTATTTATTTTTTCGCGTTTGAAAATCACTGCGATACCCGAAAACAGTCGATAAATTTTGAAAACCAAAATGATGTACCAAAATGAGTACAGTACATCATGTACCAACGGACTATATCATAAAATGAAATTATGTTTAGACAGCCTGGCTGTTGGGCGCTTGGGTGGCGACATAAAGCATGTTGCGAGGAAATCTTTGCAGTGGTCCAGGGCAATAGTCGGCAATCCGATCCGGGGTGGCCAGGGCTTTTTGCTGTACTCCTCTTCCAGCTCTTCGCGGGTTAACAGTGCATGCGGTGGATTGCGGGTCATTAGCTCACAAATGGTAGCTGCCATCGCCCACAAGTCTGATTTTGGCGTGGCTTCCGCCCCCTTACTCATCAGTAGTTCGGGACTCATCCAGTGGAGGGAGACGCCCGGTTGCGCAAGTTCCTCAAATCGCTGGAGACCAGGAAGACGGAAATCGCCCAGAATGCCTTCTTCGGTTTTGGGATGACGGAAAAGATTAGAAGCCTTGATGTTGCCATGAACAATCCGTCTTTCTCTGAGATAAGCAAGTGCTCGAAGCATACCACAAGCAACCTTAATGACATGGGTTAGTTACCTAAAATTACTTTTCTAAAAATGTCACTATTTTTTTTTATAGAAATAAGTGATAAATGATACGGAATAGCGGGATAATTAAAAGTCAAACTGGACGTAATTCGAAATTTTAAAAAGTCAAACTACTTGGAACGATGTACGCTTTAGTTTAGAATGAAAAAAAGTTATTAACTTTTTCCTAATAGGAAACAATACATCGAAGTGTATACAAATTCATCAATAGCTAACCTATCTTGGTACGTTCATTTTTTGGTTGTTACATCGAAAACTACCATAATTTTAGAAATTTCAGGATTTGTTATTGTTTTACAGTCCTTCGCCATTTATCGGACGCTCATTTATCGGACGTTTTTTTGGCTAAAATGGGGTCATTCCAATAAAAAAAAATGACCTCTTTTGTGACGATGCTCATTTATCGGACGCTATTTTCGAGAACCGAAAACGTCCGATAAATGGTTAAGGACTGTTTAAGTTTCAAACAAATTTCCTGGTAATTCTAACCATTGATTTTCGAGCCTCTACGGAATTCACGAATTTGATTTGAAGGCTCTAATTAAAGCTCTATTTCTAGTAACCGAAAACAATAATTATATTTCATAAAATTCGTTTTTCGAAAACTGTTCATAGTTTTTTTCTGAAATTTTGGTTATAAGAAAAATATACCTTGCAAGCTTCATCTTCTTTAAGAGTGCGACCAAGCCAATGAGCTTCATCAAGGACGGATCGTTTGGGGACATAATCTGCCATGACCCAAAAATTTGAGCCGTCTTCTTGATATCCTCGGAATTTTTGAATACTGGCGCATTTGATGGACTTCAATACTGTCAGACGCCGTTGGAGTTGAACTTCACACTGCCCAAGGTCAGAAAGGGGATCCGTATACTTGAAATTCTTCATACGTCTTGGTTCGCCATCGTCTGGTTTCGTCTCTTTCTTTGCCTTGGGAACTTAAATAGATAGGTTAAGTATTAAATACGGCTTTAACTCGAGTTAACTCGGCCAGGTTTTTTGTGGCATTTTTTGGCCACGGCGTAAAATGTATTTTTTAACTTACAATAAGACAAATATTTGTTGGAGGTTCAAAAAGCATTTCATTATACCAAATTCTCTAAGTTCCTATTGCCTTATTTTTATATACAATTGACTTATACGATTAAACGGTTTAAGATCCACCTAAAAACGTCGAATACGTGTCGACATTTTGACATTTCATACTTTCTTCGACATTTTTTACAGTCCTTACTCCCATTACGGGCGCTCCCATTTAATGAGCCGCTTAATAGGCCGCTTTTTTCTCAAACAAGTGATTCTCGCATTACGTCCGCTTGTTTATACGGCCTATTTTGGGGGTAAATAATTTTTATTGGTAATATGCAGTTACAGACGCCAGCGCCGTAGGCGCGGAGCGTGTGTAACTGAATTGACAAGCGCGCCTATTGGCTCATGCTTTTTTAGAGGCGCCTCCTATTGGCTAGCGTCCTTTACCCACGCAAACGACTCCCCGCGCAGCTTGTAATATATCCGACATTTGTTCCGAATAGCGACCATTTTACAAATGTCGTAAATCGTTTATTTTGATTGATTTTAATGAAAATACGAACAAAAAAACTGAGAAAATTAATTTCATGTGGCGCATAACTCACCTTTAACCAAATCAAATTCTTCCTCATTATTTGCATCTTTGCTCTCACATACAAATTCATCGATATCATTTGGCGCCTTCAAAGACGGGAACAATTTTAATGCAGTTATTTTTTGGCCCTCATGAGAATTCAAAACATGAACAGTTCCAAAAGCGCCCTTTGTTTCATACCCGTGGATTTTGATACTAATATCATACCAGTTTGGGAAAACTATTTCTCTGAGGTCCTGCTGCTCATCCTCGGCTGACATGATGAAGATGTTGTGTGCTGTTGGGCAGATTTGAGCTTTTTAATGCAAATACGCTTCTCTTCAAATTTGCGATTATCACCCCCGTTGATACTTGTGTTTGATAATTGCCATTGGGTAGATCTGTTTGGGCAAAGGGGACCCGCGATAAATAGCGAAACTCACAATAAACCCGTCATCTTTCCGACCAGGCCTTGGAATTTCCTTTTATCGCTTCCAAAGACAGAAGGGCTTAGATTTTAATGTAGAATAACAACAAATGTTTTTACAAACGATATTTTTGACTCATAGAAACTAACTACACTTATACAAGTATGAGTCATAAGTTATGACTCGTAACAGATATCTGTGTCACACGACGGGGGAGATTATGAACTGACCTAACGCTTTATTCGGTTTTAAATTTGCCAAATAAGAAAGGGTTAGATTACAGGGGTGGGCGCCAATTTACTGTGGGTTAGCCATACGTCATAACTTCGAGTTTTCGTTTAAGGTTAAGAATACTAGGTTTTCAATGTATGACTGAAAACGCTTGAGCACACTCTGCTGCAAGCTCAACTCACATGAAATCGGCGCCCATCCCTGTAGCCCTGTGAGGTTTTGTCATCGACCAAGTGAACCTCAGGTTCATGAATTTGTAGGTACGTTCATACACGCGATACACCATGTTCCGTTTGATGTGCTTGAGTCTCCTCGATGTTTTCGTTTGATTAGTTGAAAATGCAAAACACAATACACGAGGCTCGTGAACGTTAGGAAAATAAACTTGTCCCCATTTTTGTATCTGCGTAGGCAAGTTTTACATCTGAATTGTGACACTACCTCTACGACAAAACTTGCAAGCAATACATCATGTTGCGTATGCCCTGCTTTAAAATGTAGACCTTAATGTAGAGATTATGAAATGTAGGATTTTTGAAAAAAAAACATGATTTTTCAAATTAAACCTGTTGGTACTTGTTTTTTGTTAAGATTTTACCTGTATGTTTTGAATTCTAAAACTCTCATAAATGCGTCTTTGATTGTTAATTTATTCATATGGATATGTGCACGGGTTAAGATAGTTTCAATGGTAAATGCGGGTTAAGCTTTTCTTGAGGTCCTCTGTGTTGAATAAAGTTACTTTTACATGTGGCTTCATGAGGTTTGTTGATTTTGATATTTGTCACGTAATTTTCTATGTCATAAGCTAAATATATACAGTAGATTAGTATTAATATCAAACATAATCAGTGCTTACTTTCGTGATCCAGCATATTTAGTCGAAATTGGGCGGGCTTTCCAGGCGTCTTCTCAGGCTGTCAAAATAATATCTCAACTTCAAAAAAAAAACAGGTTCTATTATGTGCAATAAATTTTTGGGTATTTGAAAAAAGACACGTTTTGGCGGTAGAGAGCATTTCACCATTTCAGATAATGTGCTCTAGAAACTAAAGGTGTGACTTGTTTGTGCTTTTAATTTCAAATACGTGCCCCATGGGCCATGAGTCATGGCCATGACCCATTCTCGGCCTTTTTTGGTCATGGGCCATGAGTCATTATTTTTACCATGAGTTATTATTTTGACCATGGTCCATGAGTCATGTATCTAAAATTTGGAATCTCCCCCTCTAAATGCCGAGACCCTTATTTGGCGGTGAAATTTTTTCTCGAAATGAAACCTGCCCTTACTTGACGCCCCCTGTATAAATTGTCCAGGATTAAATTTTGACAACCTAAACTTATCTCGATGTTGAATCAAGTAGTGTTCGACGTCGTCTGTGGTCCGTATTGTTGCGTGCGTTTTACAGTACGTATGATGAGAACAGCGCAAATAAAACGAAAACCCAATCTTTGTTTTNTTTCAATTTTATGTAATGAGAAATTGCCACCCATTCGCAAGCGCCGTGTGATACCCGCGTCAACATCGACGAACTGGGGATAGGCAATGGCAAAAATCATGCCAGACGTATTACGCGGGTTAACCGTCATTGCGCGCGTCCCGCGAATGATGCCCAACATTTTCGGAAATTGACTGTTGTAATTGTTTTCATCGTCGCTGATCACCTGTTGACCTTAAAATGTAGTTTCGTCATTTGTTTGATTTGAAGATAATTGAACCCAAACTTAGGGTGGGCCCCTTCTAACCTTAACTCAGGGTGCGCACTATTGTTGCAGTACAAACTTTCTGAGCTAATAGCCTACGCATTGAGCAATTAATCTGTCAACCTGGCGGTAACAGGCCAGTTCTTGTGAAATTTTGGTGGCCTGTTAACTGCACACCCTGTGTAGTTTGGACCACTTTGCCAAAAATAATAATGAAGAAATTAATAAAACTTATATTTTTGTAAATTTCACAATTGGATTTAAAATCTGCGCGATTTTCTGCTTACCGCTTCACTCCCGAGGGATACTGATCCACAACAGTAAGACGAATATGTAAAGGGCCCATTTAAAAGTGTACAATACATTTGGTGACGTAACGAGTTGACACATATCGAGTTGACAAAGTGAAACGAGTTGACAGTTTTTGCGCGTTTTTGGACAACAATAGCCTATTGTCAATAGGCAAAAAAGAGGCAAAAGTGACGTAACGAGTTGACAAAGTGAAACGAGTTGACAGTTTTTGACGTAAAAATCAGAAACGAAAGTGTCAACTCGTTACGTCACCATCTTTATACATTTTCATATGCGAGTTTTTGGAGAATTGACATTCTGGAGATTGGATAACTTCGAACAACTAACTTCGAACAACTAAGGACAACTGAGAGAATCGACAACTTATAAACGTTTTACTAGCGATGTATTTTATTATGAAGTATAGAAATCTTCAGATTAAAACTGATTTCGCTTTATTGATTTTTTTACGGGAAAGTGATCAACAGGCTCACACGTATTTGACGGTTTTGATGGACGGTTTTCTGTTCGTTCCACTTTAAAATGTTCCCGTTGCCAAAAACGCTTATCCGATGAGTCAAATCCCGACGCATTTGACAGCCAAATCTGATGTGAGCGGCAAGAACGCTTAAGGGGGTTAGTGATGAAAGAGTAGCCACCCTTTTTACACTGTAAAATTTGTGATTCCAAAATTGAAATGTTTAAAATAAAGAAGTCTGTAAAAAAACTAAAATTAATACNNNATTCGGACAATACTCTGGTAAATCAAAATGTTACTCACAAAATCTTTTTTAAGAAAACGTTTTAAACTTTCAGGGGGAAGTATTTTGTGGGAACCCGTAGGGGGGAAATGCGTGTAAATAAACACGCACTTAAAAAATTGACAATAATTCGTAATAATTAACCCGGCACCGTTTCCCGGGACAAGAAAGTGGCACTGCCGATCAAATCCTCTCGTACAACATTAAATAATTATCCTAAGGATATGATTCGTACAAAAAAATGACGCGCTGCCAATGCGCATTTTTTTCATACTTGAACAAAATTGTTCGTTTGTTTAAATTTCGTATGCGTGTATTTTTTTAAGTCGCGAGCGCCGCTTTTCTCACGTCGAAAACTGAAACAAGAAAACGTGAATTGCTAAAATTTCTATTTTTTGTCGTACAGAAATGGCAGACCACTTGTCCGGACGGATTTTATAAGCTGATTTCAAATTCAGCATTTATTTTGATGTCCAGAAACTATTTTTGTTAATTTAGATCAAAAGGGAATTATCCATTTTTAATATTATTGACCCGCTTTAATGAAGATTCTAACAAAAGTTGGTGTGATTTTTCAATATTTAATCTACGAACCTAAATTTTGGTATATTTCCGCATATGCTTGGGCAGAAAATATCAAATTGGATCTAAAGTCTCACGCAGGGTTCAATAAATACGCATTTAACGCTATTGCGGGGATATGTTTTTATTTGTCCTCAACAAAAAAAAAACTGTCATATGATTAAAACGAAATAAAAAAAAACTTTTTTATCCGTATTACTTTGTTTCCACATTTACACTCCCCCCTCATGATAAGGGCCACTTTTGTCTCCCGAAAAAGTGGCCCTTGTTATGGGTGGCCCTTATTATGAGAAATGGTGGCCCTTATAATGAGAAAGTGGATTTTTTTTAGATAGTCTGGTTAGAATTCACTGAATTTTTTATGTATTTTTTTACTTATTTTATATTTTTGTATTCCCATGTGGAGGTTAGTAACGTGTATTTAGTATATTAAGAATATCCGGCAATCTAATTGGACAATTTGTTCAGACTTTGCCAGACTATCAAACAAAAACTCAAATCTCTCATAATAAGGGCCACCCTTCATACCGCATTTTGGCCCCTATTATGAGTAAAAAAATATTTTCAGTGATAATGGCCCCTATTATGAGAGATAAATTCCCATTTATGGGCCAAAAATGCCTATTTTGGCCCTTATTATGAAAAAAAAACTTTTTCGCCAAAAAAGTGGCCCTTATCATGAGAAAGTGGCCCTTATTATGAGAAAGCGGGCCAAGGTGGCCCTTATCGTGGGGGCCCTTATCATGAGGGGGGAGTGTACATTTTAATTGAGAAAATCAAGAAATCCTGTATATTAATTTTTCAATACCAGAGAATTTACGACACTTTAGTATTTATTGTAATGTTGTCAACCTCAGAGGTTTGTGAAATAAAAATTATAATTATATATATTGATCAAAAATATCCAATATTGGATTTTTACTAAAACTTTTTCCATAGGTATTATAATATTATTATTTCCCATTTACAGCCGAGCGCGCGAGAAAAAAAAAACAAAGCAAAAAAAGAGAAAAAAAATAACGTTATTAGAATAGGGACATTATTTTGGCACAAAAAACGGTGCGCGAGAATAAAAATAACGACGGTGCCGGGTTAAAAAAAAATGGTAAAGCCAAGTTGTAGAGCTTGTCAAACTACGTCGATCTGACTATTCAGAAATTGATTCGGGCCACCAGGNCCCCCTAGAGAGCTGTTTGAAATCTCCAACCTACGCAAAAAAACACCGTCAATCGAATTTTCTCGAAAAGTTGAGGGGTGGTCACCAATACCCGTTTTGCCCTACGGCGAAACAAATCGACCAAAAAAACCAGTTGCGTAGGTATCTATTTACACGCACTTCCCCCTGTGAGTTAAGAGAAAATACAAGAAAAACTTTTCCGAATTTTTTTTTTCTTGAAATACTTTTTCTCCGAAAATTTTGAATTCACGTCTGTGAGTTCCATACGATATGAAGTATTTTTTAGGGTCATTGACTGTAATGTGTATCATGTTAAAAAGTTGTTTAAAAGTTGTTTAAAAGTCAATAACCCCCTTAATACATTCGAGTTTAATGAAACCAAACTTTTTAAAGGATCGCGATCGCCGCTTGTACATGAAGTAAAATTGTTCGTCCATGAAAACCAAAAAGCGCCATCCGCCTCGACGGGATTCAGTTACGTCAATTATTTGGGCGGCCTCAGTTGACACTGAAAACAAAGTCGTGTTTTTTTTATAAAATTAGCGTCGGATTTGTACTGATTCGTACCGGTTTGGCAAATGGACCATTTTTAGTATTATAATGAGTATATTCTGGCGTCTTGATGAATAATGTTCATGAAAAACATGAAATTAAAAAAATGATACAAATTATCGGAGAACCACACTTTTTTAAAGGCGTCAGAAGCCCCTTAACTAAGATCAGTTTTGTCGTATTTCGAGAAAATACAATTTGATTGGACAATCTTTACTTGTGTCTCGGAGACAAACCAATAGAAACCAATTCTTTTTGTAACAAACACAAATTATTGAAAAATACATGTATATGTTGTGCAAAACTTGCACCGCAAATTACAAGTTTTATTATAAAAAACGTTCATGTTATTCAGTTAGCTTAGAAATATACTAAAATTGTTTCAACAAAAAATAACACAAAACAAACACATAAACATTATTTTCACAAAATATAAGTTTTATTATAAATCAGTATTCGTGTGTAGTTCAAAAATGTTGTTTACATATCAGCCAAGTACTACTAAGCAGTGCGGAGTAGAAAAGGTTCAACTATAAAAAAATGAACAGGAGTAATGTAATAGCAGACTGTAATGTTTTGGGGTAAATGTAAATAAATACACGATAGTATAGAATACACTGTAGGTTATTCAAAAAATACGTTTACACATAAGTTGTTATGGTCATAACTTAAGAGTCATAACTTATGACTAATAAATTATGAGTCATAACGTATGACTGATAAATTGTGAGTCTTAATCATGATTAATACGTTATTACTAGTAACTTATTACTCATAATCATTCTAACATCGATTAAGGCTGAATTTGGGACGCAATTGGCGAAATAAAAAAAAGAGGCGGCCTTGGAAGAGGTAGACGTATTTTTCAATACGTGAACATTTAATTTGGTTCACCTCTAACCAATCAAGTCAATGTAAAATGAGATGACCTCTTCCAGGGCCGCCTCTTTTTTTTATTTCGCTAATTGCGTCCCAAATTCAGCCTTAATCGATTTTATATTACACATACACGAGTTAAATTTCTCGAAAAGGTTATTTAGCTCTGTTTTTGTTCTAATTTCGGCTTCGAAAGCACCCTTCCTAGATTATTTTGATGTTGAATTCAAGACTCATGTTGCTCCGATGAGTTTTGCTGATTGGTTGGTGCACTTATAAGGGCAGATGGGCCTACATATTTTACACTGAGGCGATTACTCAATCGACATCCAGCATCATGATCTGATTTGAGGCCAAAAATCTGTGCATCAAAGAACGCCCCCAGGCCGGATTCCCACTCTTTACACGCACGCTCCCATGCCCGCTCACCCGCCGTATCTGCCATGGTTAATTTGTAATTTTTATAGTCGTCGCTAAAGTTCATGGCGTCCGAAAAGAAACGCGGGAATTGTTTATTGCATGTGTGCGGGATATCGAGATAATCATGCACGGTCCACACGCCCGGATTCGCCCGCAATCCAACATAGTCAAAATTATACACGAGATCGTAATCGTCGCAACTGATTCGACTTTTTGCTTTGCATTTTTTGTCCCGGCAGCGGAGGGCAATCGGGCCGGATCGGGTCCGCGGGACGATGCCCGTGTGACTATCGTGCGCCGGCAACATCACATGATACGCGTCAGGATACCGCATGGTGAACGCCCCGTTAAACTTGCCCGGCCGATTGTTGGCACACCGGTGAAATCCAGAAAAGACCGGTCGAGCGTTGCTGGCGACAAATTGCAAGTTTTCAAGGTATGGAATTCGACGAAGCGCACCCTCTACAAAAACTACAAGGTTGTTTCCAAAAATGGTGGTATAACTGGTGGGATAATTGATAGGGGTCGCCCAATAAGGGTCTTTTCTCACTTTCGTAGTAAAAAATTCTGAAATTTTCTGAAGTTTGTAAACTTTTCACGCTGGTTAAAAGCGCAGCCTGATTATTTAAACTGGCAAGTTCAATGCAGACATGTTTTTCTTTCGAGTTTCGGCAAATTAATTTTCAACTGATACGAAACATATCGTGCAAATTGGATTACAAGCAGCGCGGTGAGTTGTTTGCGTGGCTAAAGGACGCTAGCCAATAGGAGGCGCCTATAAAAAAGCATGAGCCAATAGGCGCGCTTGTAATTCAGTTACAGACGTTGCGCGCCTACTGAATTATTCGGCCAAAATGGGGCCATTCTAATAGAAAGATGGTCCTGTTTCTGATGATGCTCCTTTTTCGGACGCTATTTTCGAGAACCGAAAACGATAAATGTAAGGACTGTAACGCGATGATGAGAACAACTACACTTCTAGGAAACCATCTGCTACACTCATGAATCATGATCTGCATTTTTTTTATTTAAACCAAGGATTAAGGTCTGTACGGTTCCAGTGGGTGCGTTATAGTAAGGGACCATTTGCGGATTTGTCGAAATGAGAAAAAAAGTGTAGATTCCGTTTATTCGTGAGTTCTCGACAAAGAAATGAGCAAATAATGTTATGATAGGTTTGAAAATCCCCGTAATAAAATCAGTATTTAAGGAAATCTTAACAGAAAATAAAGATATGTCGCTTCATAAATAGTCACGAAATTTTGACCAAAATACTTTTGGCAAAATATGACTTACAGTTAATCCATTTTCTAACTAAAGTCTATACCGTATAGGCTACTTAATCAGTATTGCCACTTAATTAGTTATCTTACAAACTTGGTAAGATAACAGCACTTGCGTTAAATAACTGGGCAAAAACCATTAAACAAGGTGATCAGAAACCGAAATTTAAGGTGTAATTGATGATAAAATAATTGATTAAGTACCTTTATAAGGGATGTAAGCCTTTATTACTATACATTTGCCGTTTCGACAGCACCTACTTTGTTTCAAAAATCTTGTGATTACACGATAAACTTATACCAACAATTTGTTCAAATGCATGTTTCATTAAAATTTATGTGTTAATCTACTATCGTCATGATTATAAAACACGAAAAAAAAAGTTTTAGCGGAAATGCATATTTCTCCTCAAATGCAGCACGTAAGAGGGGAGGACTGTAATACAAAAATATTTTAAAAGCAGGAAATCGCCTTTCGGTGATTGTCCGAGCGCTCTCAAAAAAGACCAATGACAAGCCACATAGGCCTCAGACGCGCTGTCAAGCAACGTTACCAAAAAGTGGTAACATTATTTTTTTTTCACGTTTGAAAATCACTCCGATATAACACAGTATTGTACTCTAACAGCGCTACCAATCGTTAATTATAGTAAAAATGGTACCATTTTGAGACATAATTTCTGTCATATCTAATTAATAAAACAGAATCACAATATGTGTAGCTAGAATCTCCTCAACAATTCATTTTTTTAAATATGGAAGCTCACTGTGAGTACTGTATATTAAAACATGTGAAGAACCTACATAAGTGGCCATAATTTGTATGAAGAACATATGAGATAAAAACTGTTAACAAATGTATCACTCATAATAACTTTAAATTAAGCAGATGACAAATTATACGTTTATAGGCTATAGTTATAGACCATAATTGAGATATCGTTCGGTCACATTGAATATAAAGAGTAAAATAGGAAAAAAAAACATAAATTGAGCTGAACAACGAACGGTGCTATTTTGAAGAACAGTCAAAACCGGAGTGAGGTAATTTGGCGATCAATTGGGGCGCCAAAAAAACTTGCACTTGCATATTCAAGTCCTGTCTAAAACACCATTTGGAGACTATTTGGTCGCGAAGTGTTGGTCAAAATAAGACTTGGCCAATTGGTCGCCAAGTCTTATTTTGGTCGCCAAATGTTGTTTAAGACAGGAGTTGGCGACCAATTTAGTGGTCGCCAAAAGAACCAAAAATACATGTTTTCTGGCGACGAAAAAAGGTCGCCAAAATACCCTTCACCCCAAAACTCCACCCTCTTTGTTTTTATTTGATTTTGTTTTCTTTAAATTCAACTAGTCGCAATGGACGATTTACTACGTATTCGATCAGTGTTAATATAACTTCGAAACTGGATACATTACACCAATACTTATAAATTTCTAGGGTGTCATGTCTTGCAATTGATCTGATAATGTAAAAGCTTTTGGAAGGCACTTTCGCTCATTTAAGTCAGATGAAATAGCAAATATGAGATCTTTTTTCGCCATTAACCTCTGGACCACATTCTTATTGATGGACATATCGAAGCGATCGGAGAAAACTTTGGCGGTCTTTGCCTGGCTGATTTTAGGGTTGGCCGTCAAAAAATTGATAATCGCTCGTTTTTGGCCAATATTGAGCCAAGATGATTTTTTGCGGATTTTACCATTGCCTGAAAGAAAACAAGCATCAGTATGGACACGAGCAAAAAACGTATTTATAGAAATCAATTTTATTTATACAATATCGCGCAAAACTAGTAAGGCATGTCCAAAAGTAACCCTTTAAAAAATAAGTATAAACTGATATGCACCGACGTGTAGTTTACAGTAAAGGGGCAAAATGAAGTGTTTGCCAGTGCAAACTTATTAGAATACAAAAATTAAAAAAACGGGAAACACATACCATATTCGATAGGCTCTAATTTGACTACAGTAAGAGGTATAATAACGTGCTTCTCGTTTTTCTAGTTTGTATGCCTATTAAAATACAAAATTTTAGAAAGCGAGAAGGACGTTATTTTACCACATGGGACGCTTTGATGTAATAGCTTAAATTATTTCCCTATGGAAGAATCTTTTCGAAAATATAAAGGCATAGCTGATATCTCATACTGGTGTGGGTCGTCAGTTTGTCACCGAGCTCGTCGCGGGTCGTGGAATAGATACGACCGAGTACTGTTTTAAACCTACAAACGAAATTTGCTCGGTGACGCTTTTTTCCACACACCAGTAAAATGGTTCTCATAGGAGGACTTCCAAAAATTTCATTTCATTATTACGATTGGAGACAAGTATCGCTATTCGTCGCCTGAGAGTTAAGATACATGTAATAAACTTTAAAAATATACATTTATCGATTATAATATACGCATTACACTGTAAAGGGACATGATGATGCAAAGAACCAGGATGATGTTTCTGTAGTTTTTAAGCCTGTTGGGCCATAAATTATGGCCCATAATTTAAAAAAAAGTAAAATAAAGAAACCGACACAAAGTGCCAACTCATATCCCAATGCATATTTACAAGCCAGACTATTTCTACTCGGCATATCACATGAATTCTAGGCGTTTTTCGCATTTTCTTGATATGAAGATTCTCTTCTGCAAGATTTAAAATTGCTCTCTAGCAACGCAAAGTGTGCATCTTACAAATTTTTCATTTCAAATTCATACGGCTCGAACTGCATATCATATGCAGCATATGTGATTTGTACATGCGAGTTTCATAAAAGTTGGGAGTCATCAAATTGGAAGTCTAAGAAAAAAAACACTTGGAATTCATGGGGCACGCTGAGTACGGATTTATTTCAAGCGAAGTAATATCGATTTTCGATTTCGGCCCGAAAGTATCGCCGTTCTCTCATTTTCGTAGCCGATGCACGTATGGTGATGGTTCACCTTCTTGACAACAAAATTCGACTCATCCGAAAACTTAGGATCGGCGGCATCTACGGTGTGAACTAGGTGGAAGATGACGCGCGCTTTACACGCAGTCGTTTTTCGCGACTCATTACACCGCAAGTAAACCGAATTGCGATAACGTTGTGAAACGTCCATTGTGAAATATCGTCCGGCAACGTTGATGACGAAATGCAGCCCGGTATGACGCAGTGCTGACCGAGACACGCCTAAACAATTCAATTGGGAGAAGGTACAATTAGACGAAATTAAACTCCCAGGAGATACAGACTGTATCATACAGTCCTTAACCATTTATCGGATGCTTACTCATTTATCGGACGCTTACTCATTTATCGGACGCTTTTTTGGCAAAAATGAGGTCATTCTAATAAAAAAATGATCTCTTTTGTGGCGATGCCCATTTATCGGACGCTATTTTCGAGAACCGAAAACGTCCGATAAATGGTTAAGGACTGTATAACCTATACCGTTTAGCGAATAATAAAAGCCGTAAAAATATTCTTAGGACTAGATCGTAGATTTTTTTTTTTTTTGATTTTTTTTGAATTTTTTTTTTTTTTGAATTTTTGGATTTCTGTGCAAGAAAAAAAGTTTAGTTAATAGTTTTGAAAAAAAAAATATTTTATGAAAAAAAGATTTTTATGTTATGAACTTAACGTGAAACATGATGGACACGCTAGGCACATTTCAAAATTTGGTTTTGAGACCGTTATTTTTGACCGTGGATATCTTGGTTATATACTAAGCTTTATCCCCTAAGAGTTAATATGGCAGATTTACATACATTCCTATTTTAAAACTGCTTTAGATGTTCCCCGAAATGGCCACTCTCCCAAAAGAACTATGTCGAAGTAACGTGCTTTTTTTATTTGCCTAGTCCGCCAAATACTGGAAACCATCGTATACCATATAACCCGTTACGTTAACACGGTCAAACCTCGAAAACTGTTAAAATAACGGAATTTTATTAACATAACGGGTTATGTGGTGTAATTGGGGTACGACAAAAAAACCGAAAAATAATTGGCCCCAGTGACTGGCGCATTAATAATGCTGCATTATCCAATAATCGCCCAATAATTCCGTTGATTTCGAGCCTTACTATTGGATAGGAAGTGCGGGACGGGGCAATTAACGCGTCTGGCTTAACCTACTACTTTTTACAACCGACGAGATTTAGCCTTTGGACTAGTGAAATGAAACAACTGCTTAATTAATGAAGAACCGGACTTTAAAGGGACTGACAGATCTCTTATTACATATATTATGTATACAAGCCGGGTTAAATATACATGTAAAGCTGTAACGTTTTTATACACATATCATTCAGTTTGAGTTCAAATGTAACATATATTACAAGCCACGCGCTGAGTCATTTGCGTGGCTGAAGGACGCTAGCCAATAGGAGGCGCCTATAAAAAATCATGAGCCAATAGGCGTCGCTTGTAATTCAGTTACAAACCCTCCGCGCCTACGGATATGTAACATATATGTATGTACCATTGTATGTATATGATAACGTATATGATAACATGTATGTATATGATATCATATATGTATGTACCATTGTGATGTTGTCGTTTTTTGCGAGATAAGTAGGTTTACGTGACTTATTAGCGCCAATGATAATTATTATAATGAGCAAGCCTAATGGAAGGGAACTTTAACAGTGTTTCATTTTTTCGCCAGAAACGCAATTAATCAATTGTACAATACAGCAGACATATTTAACAAATGATATGTTGTATGTATTATGGCATGTAACAGAAAGTTGATAAGTTAACAATTACAAAAAAAAAATTATCTTTTTTTTTTATTTATGAGAGTGCTCCTGATAAGTATTTTCGGCTACTATCCAATTGTTGAGGTCTATGGCGATTTCAGGGTCGACCTCAAAGGTAATTTTCCGGTTTCCATGCTCGTCAACATGAATCACTTTCTGAATTAAATTTGGCCGAGTAGGCAATAATTTCATTCGAGCTGGGTTAGGGTTCAAAATACGAAAAATCGAGGTTAATAGTCTGACTGAATCTATGGAATTAGGAATACTGTATTATATACTGGGTACATCAGCAAATGGAAATCGGTGAAACTTTTGTCGACCAAATTTAGACTAGTTCGATTTGCACATACTTTAAAAAAATGCATAATGCATGAATTTCTCAATTGAGCGCCCACACGCGCGCTCATTAGCTAAGGGAATCTGAGCGCGCGCTCTCTATTGGCCTCACTCTCGGTCATCGTAGTAATGCGATTCGCCAATTGATATCCCAAAATGGATGGGTTTTTTTTTGTTCAGAACAATCCTCGACAGGTAGATATGGTAGAAGTGGGCAAATCGAAAATTTTGCTTTTCGAAAAACATGCTCTGGATTTTGCTTTTTTTTCAGGTTTCCAAGAGGAGGATATCAATTGGCGAATCGCATTAATACGATGACCGAGAGGGAGGCCAATGGAGAGAGCGCGCTCAGATTCCCTTAGCCAATCAGCGTGTGTGTGAGTGCTCAATTAAGAAATTCATGCATTGTGCATTTTTAAAAGTTAAACAAATCCCGTATATTCATGAAGTCCGGGCGTTATGAGTGCTACAAATAAATTATGAATATTATATTTATTAGATTTGCATTTGTATATGAATAAAAAAATTTAAATACATTATGCAACGTTTTCAATTGATCGATGACCGTCATTACTAATGAATCATTAGCCACAACTTGAGCTTGTGATTGGCTAACAGACATTCAATTATTTTTATGATGACCACACGGTACGCCCAAACTACGCCTCTAGTTTGAATAAAAGAATTCTCAAAATTTCGAACCCTGCGCTGGACAACGTATTGGTGCACGCTCGTTAACGCAACGAAAAAGTCGGGCAAACTCATTTCGCGTTTTTTCGTGGCGATAACGGTAGACTACCGGGCCTATGCGGGCCATAACAATTACAGAGTTCTTTTTCTGCCCGCGTACAATGTTTACAATATGGGGATGTTTATCTGTATCAGGGTGCCCAAATTAAAACGTTTAAAGACAGAGCCGATGGTTGTAGGGTCAAGGTAAAAAATATTTGATCTTAAATGTTTTTTTCAATTCTAACTCGTATGGCTGTCAAACAATTTTGACTAAGAATTTTAAAGACCATAAATTTCAATGAAAAAGACGTAACCCTATCATTCTTTTTTTTCAAAATTTATAATCATAAAATGTTTGAAGAACTTTTTTTTATTTTTAACTCTTCAAGTACTAATAAACATGGCCTTTCATACATCTTTTACCAGAGGTTGGCATATTCGATTTCTTTCTTACCCGTCCGAGTTTGTTACCAGCGGAGAAGCACGGGTAAAAACGCCGGGTTATACCCGAGCTCAAAAAACGAGTCGGGTAATACCCGAGCACGGGTAGAACTCGGGTAAAAATATCGGGTTATACCTGCGCTCGGGTACCCGTGTGCCGACCTCTGCTTATAGCGTCCCCAGACCTTATAACCACCCGTTACACTCTTAATATGTGCTCTCAAAACATTTTGTTTTCAGTGTTTGTGCATTTCAAATTGGGCAGCCTAATCCGTATCATACTCGTCATGAATCACGGGCTCGCTCTGTCCCGGGTCCTGCATGAAGTCATGCCGTCTGACACAGCGGACCTGACATTGAGTTGATTGGTCAACCATCGTTTTTCCTAAAGAGGAAAAATGATTAGGGAAGGGAGAGAAAAATTTGGTCCTACCTATTACTTATCTACGGACTAGAATATATTTCTCAGACGCTCTTGTGGAAAGCGCAGACACTGTACCGTGTGTCGGTACTGAAATTAAGGGGCTCTTGGCAATATTCGTATACCTTGAAATGCTATTTTGACATCACCGCGTTAGTCTTAGCGCCGACACACGATATAAGTCCCTTTACGGTTAAAATAATACCGTATGTTGCATATGTGCTTTGTTTTTAAGAATAGTGACGTCGACTACATTCTAAACCCTAACCAAACTCACTATAAGACCAGAGGGTGGTTATAAACATCTGTTACTTGCAGTGTTACGGCAATTTTTTTGAACTTCTTTATGGATAAAAAAATAATTTGCGTAGTGCATAAAAATTTCATACGCAAATACACCACCTACCTGCGTAAAATAGCAGTCAATCTTCCGCCTACGCATTACCTGCTTATAGTAACAGTTCCGCCTACCTGTTTAAACGAAACCCAAAAATGGAACAAAAAACTGTTACTTTAAGTGGAACTGTTACTTAAAGCAGGTAGTGCGTAGCCGGACAAATTTGCTGTTGCTTAAAACGGGTAGGTGGTGTACTCAATTTTATAAATTACAATTATTTGTATTTTAGCAATGGTACAGTAAAATATGGGATATTCACATAACCCTAAGGCATTTGTTTTTAGATTTTCTTAGGTTTTCATAATTGTGTGTTTAATCCATTTGTAGTGTTACCCATTTGTCATTCTTTATGGCCTGGCCTTCGGTTTCGTAGCCGCCACACAAATGCAAGTTATTCACTTTCGTCACCCGAAAATTTGACTCGGTGTAAAAATTCTCATGTGACGCATCAAAAGTGTGAACAAGTCGACATGTGATGCGGGCCTTACAACTCACCGGTTTGTCCGCTTTACCAGAGATCGAAATTGGGTGTTGATATATTTCAACATTCAAACTTTTGTATGTTAACAAATCACTATTATGTACATCACTAATAAGCACATTTGTCCCCTTGGGAGTTAATGACCGGAATTATGTCTCTATGGATTTGTCACCATAAAAAGAGAGTAATTATACTGTTCTAAACCATGATTTTTACAATTTTAACATTTCAGTGTGAAGATAGCTGGGGATAAGGTTTATACACAGGGTGCGCAGTTATCTTGCGAACTTGGTCCTCGAAAACTCGCAAGAAAACGCCGAATTATTTGCTAGAAATTTTCCCAAAATGAGACTGGGTTAAGCTTATAACCATTTAAAAATTGAAGGTTCCCATAGGAAATGTAATTAAAAAACATGATATTATTGAAAAAAAGTGAAAAAGACACGATTTAAATAAAAAAAGTTCGCAAGATAACTGATCAGTATGTGGGCGGAAGTACCGAAAAAAAATTTTTCTCAAAAGTCGCAAGATAAGCGAACGAGCGACAATTTTTGCGAGATTACTGCTTGCAATATAACTGCGCACCCTGTGTATTTCAACGAGAAGCCTTGAGCCCAATTTCGATCCCTGCACTTTCCTACAACACAAATAAACTGAATTGCGATAGCGACTTGATGCGCGCATCGTGAAATGACGCCCCTCAAGTTTCATTACAAAGTCCATTGCCGAATCCTTAGGCGGTGGAAATTTCCGCGGGGTTTTCACGCTATCGGTTTTGGCGCTACCGGGTTTCGCCCCTAAATTATTATCAATCAAAGGGGCACCGATTGAACCGATATAATCTACAATTGGTATCGAGCAAAAATTTTCAGCTGATTTTTTTTGTCGCATTACTGACCGTGGTAAGTTAGGTATTACCTAACTACCTAAATGTAGTTTATATCAGTTCAATCGGTACGTGTTTAGGATATTTATTTGTGTTCACATAAGTTGTGTTCACATAAAAATTCGTCTTACCGCATTCATTACCAAGGTACTAACCAGTAACCTCAGCTTAATTTCCTGGTTGTAACCGCAAATAAAATAGGCTTTTATAAAAAAAATCGGCAGTTGTTTTAGAACTACAGTCCCTACCTCAAAATCGTTACGATTTTGAGTCATGACGTCATTTCGTAACGATTTTGAGGTAGGGACAGTATTACAAAAAATGAAACGAGACGTGATTGGGTAAGCAAAGGGTAACACACCTAATTTTAGCATATTTAAATTATAAAAAAAGCTTCAAAATAATCCCGTTTTCGATCCCTGTGCTTTTCTACAGCATAAATAAAATGTATTTCGATAGCGTTTAGATGCGCGCATCGTGAAATAGCGCCCATAAAAATGCAGTACAAAGTCCATTGCAGAATCTTTACAATGGGGGAACTTTCGTCGGAAATTCTCGCCTAAATTATTATTAATGTAAGTTTCTAAAAACTAAATTCGATAGCCGTTGTAACGCGCTAATACCCAAAATTATCTTTGGGGAATGTGCGGTAAAAAAATGTAACTGTGTGTACTTTATTATACAGTCCATACTCTTCTTTCGGACGTTTTCGGTTCTCGAAAAAATGCGCATCGTCACAAAAAGGATCATTTTTCTATTAGATTGGCCCCATTTTGGTCCGAAAAAGGAGCAATCGTCCGAGAAAGGAGTAAGGACTGCAATAACTATAAGTAGCGTTGTGAATAGTGCTTTGGATAACGTTTTAAACTCTGATTGGTCTCAATTTTTGTTCAAACTGAATAAAAGAGTGTAATGGTGGCACCGTTATGTTTTGTAAAAAAAAATTGAAAAACATGTTTAAGATTTCTATTTAAAAATCGTATTTCGGTGAGTACTGAAATTTTAAAAACTGAGTCATACAGTACACCGGCTCTACTGTACACGATACCGGCTTCAAAATGAGATAATAATAAAAAAAAATCCGTCCATTGTATGGCGCGCTATAAAAAAAAGTGGGTAGCTAGCTTTTTTTTTCATTTTTTTTCACAAACTTTGATATTTTAGTGTTATTGAGTTATGCATATTTATTTGCGCAAAATTATATACAAGTTATATTAGAGTTTACAAAAATTAAATTATTCTTCGTCATCTGAATTGTTGTCCAATTACAGTAAAAACGTTTTCAAAAAATGTATTCAGTAAAAACGTTTGTCTTAAATAGTAGAAACGTTTGTCTTAATAGTCACAAAAAATGGCAGTAAAGATTAACGCATATGGTCTATATATTATGGACCATACGTTTACAATTAGTCAAGATCTATCAGACGTTAATAAGTCACCACTCGGCATCAATTTGAAAAAAAATCCGGGAAACAATTTTATTGTGTCGGTGCGTCTGCTAAATTAAAGCGCATAAGTCAATTGAAGTAATATCAAAGTAAATTGACAATGTGAAAAAAAAAAATGAAAAAAAAATTTTGGAACCAAAAAAATGCGCATTAAAANAAGGGGTCGTAAATACGCATAAACTGTCGTCAAATGTACTTTTTTTCTTTTTTGCCTAATGTATTTTTTTCGACAAAAATGGTCAAATTAAATCGAAATTTCACTGGTGTGTAGCTAATTTTTTTCTCATTAATTCTGGATTATACGATTTTTATTTTGAGGGCTCTATAAAAAAAGTCCTATATAGGCTACGCTATTGCTATAAGTCATTATTCAGATTGTGCAAAATGTGTGCAGCGCGCCCTCTTCTTTTTATTTTTTCGCTTCCTTTTTTCCTTGAGTGAGAAAAAGGTGAGGAGGATTCGTATCGACCGAACTCGATGCGCATAACTGTTAAGAAACTAATTGAAACTAAAAACCAAATTTGCAAATACGAATTCCTCGGATGATTTTGCTTCACTGGCAACGGGAAATCAGTTCTTTATTATTTTCCGTACAGTATTGTGGCTGTAAATTAGCAGTATTTCTATATCATAGTGTTAACGTTAAACGTATAAATATGTACATAAATTCGACAGAAGACACAGAGGTCCCAATAATCAGGTATCCCGTTTTATTAGATACTACCGTACTCGGGTGAAGGGTATTTTGGGTGGTTTTGGCGACCACAAATTTGGTCGATTAGTACAGTCTAGAAACCATTTGGCCACCAATGTCATATTTTGAACAACACTTGGCGACCAATTTTATGGTCGCCAAAACTCCCCAAAATACTCCTCATTTATAGTAATACCAGACTGTCCGGTCAGACCACTGTGTCCCCCCGTAAATTCAATCCACAATTTAATTCTTTGCATTTACTAGAGTGTTCTTGGTAAGTTATGTTTTCTAATGTCCAGTTTTTAACGTCGAGGCCTGCGCTTAGGCTGTCAAAATTGAACTAGAAAATAAGAAATTTGGTTGGTGTTTTTCAACCATGTTCAGATTGAACAAATATCAATTCTTTCAAGCGAACATCTTCATTGAAAGATTTCGACGCTTTGTATTTTTCTGACAAATTCGAATTCAATTTGGACAGCCCACCTTTTTCAAAATCAACTGAATATGTAGTCCTTTCCCGACCATCCTCGGTAACGATTTTACTTTTAGTGATCAAATCAGGTTTGGTCGGAATTAGTTTAAGCCGCGCATTGCACGATGCTCTTTTATTATTATCGCAACGGAAATAACGCGAAAAGCATGTGCGCGTGGAATGATGAAGATAGCGACCCAAGGTTGCACACAAATATTTTTTGAATAAAAATAAATTCACCGATTTCGGTGAAAAACATTTTTGAGTAAAAAAAAAATAAAAAAAAAGTTTTGCAAAAAGATGTTTTCAAATCGAAAAGTTAATTTCAGAAAAAAAAATAAACAATAATGTGATATTAAGATCAATTTGTAAATGCATATGATATGCAGTCGAAACAGTTCACTCCAATACGGACGCTATTTTCGAAAATAAAAAACGTCCGTAATGGGAGTAAGGACTGCACATCGTTTTTGTT
>SCLG01000692.1:2493-23826 GCA_004367875.1 Oikopleura albicans
TCAACAAACTTTTTCCAAGGATTTTTAAACACGCCGGATCAAGACGACGCTTTGGATCGCAACAATCGAGAACGTTACCACTCAGCCGCCGATCGAGGCATTATCTGGGCGTGTGCAAGCGGGAATAAGGCCCTCAGGGCATCGGGAAACATTTCCTATATGATTAAGTTTCTATGTCAACGATTGAAAAAGTATGGCTGTCAGGGGGAAGATCTGGATAAAATCGTGAGGCGAATGAATGACCGGATGAAGAAAGATCAAGTTCATTATTTAGTCATGCCTCATCCAAAAACGAAAGAAAGATGCATGGTACCGTAAGTGAAAAACTTTTAAGATTATTCGCCGGAGGCGTTAGAGACATCACATTTGTCTCCAGCTTTTGCTTGATTTGTTGACAACCTAATTGTATTACAATTGTATTACTAATTGTATTACGCTTAAAGCGTAACAAAAAAAAAAGAAGAAAATCTTATTTGTTTTTTCGCGTTGTTATGGTAACGCGGCCAATCAAAATTGGCAGCACGAGACAATTAAGGTGTTGCGCTTACAATCTGAAATGTTTCCTTGTAATTTATTTGTTTTTAATTCAGACTTTTAATTGCTTCCAATTTCGAACACTGCTTCACTCGCCGGTTACGTTTTTGTGAAAAGAAATCCAAAAAGTCTGAAGCGGAAGAATCAGAAGAAAATGAAATTAATAATGAAAATGAAGCTGAAAATGCTAAATCCATCGAGACTGAGCCAAAAAGTGCTACTTTATAAAGATATTAAGATTCAACAACAGTTAGTTACAGTTCTCTTTCTGTAGTAAAAATAAATTATTTCCGTAACAAATGTATGTACAAAAACTAAAAATCTGAATTTTAAATTCCATGCCGTTCATTGAGAATCTGGATGACTTGGAAAAAAGTTTTCAACTATGCGATTTTAGTTTCGAACCAGTGTTAAAGCGAGACGCTATGGCTCGAGACTACAAAACGGCGCCTTAATGTCGCATGATTGGGATTTTTTGGTTAGTAGCATGGAATCGAACCGCCGTATTCTCAACTTGTTCACGTTGGACCGATTTTTAGTAGATATACTTGTAAATTCATACTAAAATAATCGCAATGACGCATACAAATTACAAAATCACACAAGTTACAAAAATACGCAAATCCCAGATTAAAAAAAAGTTCTAGAATAGCAAAACACTTGTTTTTTGTTTTATTTTCAAGACATCAGTTTTTTATCATGATGGGTCAGATAAAAGCCCTTTCTTGCTTGCTGAATATAATTGTGTTTTCAAATGCGGAAACTGTCATGGACACGGAAGACGGTGTTAATATTACGGAAAGAAGGGTAAGAACTTGATGTTCTAAACTCCGATTTCTTTGATACTGTATCCGCCATACAGTATGTCACATATATTGTACAGTGTATAATTTAAAATTATACCATATGATATGGTCCATATCATATGGTCCATATCATATGGTCCATATCATATGGTCCATATCATATGGTCCATATCATAGGCTGCCCAGTGAAATGCCCACAAACTTCGGGCTTTGGTATACAATTGATGCGGTAACGAGTTGACACGTAACGAGTTGACAGTTTGGATCGAAGTGACACTTTTTTGGAGTTTTTTGAGCAAGAATAGGCAAAAAATGGGCAAAAGTGACGGACGACGTCACGACGAAGTGACAGTTTGGAACGAGTTGACAATTTTTGACGAAAAAATCGGAAACGAAAGTGTCAACTCGTTACCACACCAACTGTACAATAGCATCGTAAAAGAGCATTTCAATATAATTTGTGAAAGAATGGCCATTTCGAGACCTAGAATTTAAAATCCTAGAGTTTACCTCTTGAGTCAAAAATCATAAGACGTGCACGTTTGGCACTAAAGCGCAAAAAGTGTGCAAAAATTGTGTAGTTTAATATAATTCGCCATTATAACGTCTTTGGTACATAAAATATATATTGAATAGGGACGATCGTTTTATAAAGGCGCAAACGATTGGAGTCAAACAGACAAAGATGGAGTAATAGTTATACCGTATGGCTTCGCCGAAAATACCACGGGTTGGCCCGCAGTGGTCGAAAACCATTTGGATATACTTTCTGGGGATATTGGATGTATGAAGTTTGTTCGCGAAGACGATATGTCAAAATCGACATGGACCAATGGGATTGTTTTCTTCAATGGGGATATGGAATATGGCGACGGCCGATGTTGGTCTGCTATGGGACTTGCAAAGGTGATGGTTTTTAAATGACACTAAAAATGATCAACCAATTTGATGGACTGTAATCGAGGATGCCATAAACAAGAGACAAAAGTTTCACAAAAACGTTTTCTCCGATATCTGTTGTGTTCGGACCGAACAGTTCGGTAAAATGTTAAAGAGAATTTTAGAGGAAATTGTTTCCGAAATTATAAAACATGAAAGTTAATTAAACCTGTTATTATTTATTATGATTTATTATTATTGTATAGATTATATCTAGGGGTGCATGGTTTTTTTTGAGATAACAACAAAAAACCGGGAATTACCGGTCAATTATTGGTCAACTTAAAAAATATTATTTCGTATTCTGAATCCTCACCTTCGATTTACCTAATACCCGGTCAATACCTGTTATTTTTAGCAAACCTGAGCTAGTTTTTGTCAAAACCCATATATGGCCTATAAAACCCATATTTTTGATTTGCTAAAATTGAGACCCAATTTTTCGGATTCAGCAGATCAAACTGCATCTAGAACCATTTGAATGATATCCAAAGCAGCTTGGAATCAAAAGTTAGCAGATCCATGCACCCCTAATTATATCTTATTATTATTTTATTCGTGCATTTATGCGCTAAAAAATTTGACATAGTCCAGATTCTGGACTCCAGAACGCATCCATTATGTTTCCGCACTTTCAAAGTCCAGACAAATCGCCTACGCAATTTGCGTTGTTATGTTCCCGATAATCGGGACAATTTGTCCCCCTTGTGTTTTTTCAAAAAAAAATTGGTGGAAACATAACGACGCAGCTGATGTAATACCTTTATCTTTCATGAACCTTTATCTTTCATTTTCAGTGAAACTTTTCCATCTACGTATTTTCCATTATCTTTCGTGAACCGTTATCTTTCATCATTTCTTTTATCTTTCATCGCTTACGCAATTTTAAGCATACGGCTGCGCAATTTACGTTTATCTTTCATTTTCGACCCTATGTTTCGTTATATTTCATCATTTTAGCCATGGTTTGTGAAAGATAAAGATACAACTGGTGTACATTATTAAACACGGTTTTACCGTACCGTTACGGTATTTTAATGGAAGTTTAGTGTTAGAATTTTAGTGTCATCTAAAAAACCACCCATTAGGGATTCAATGGTGGAATGAATAAAACCGTTGCGCAATTGGGTGCCCCCTCGACCTGGCAGGCTATCAGGTTTGAAACAAAGTCTTAATTATCTGATTAACACAGCACTTATTTGATTTTTTAGCAATTTCAAAAAAGGTTCAAGTTTGATAAACGTCTACATAGTGCATAACCTGCACTATTATCCTGCACCTATCGATTACTACTAATATTTGGTGTAGGCAAACACTTAATTAGTTCAATGAAAGGGTATAGTCTATACCGTGTAGTGAATAAAGTATGGTCTATTATACGGGTTTAGTCTCATGAAAATCGGCTGAGCGTTTCATGGAAAAAGGAGTGGCACCCTAATTTGAAATTAAAAAGGTAAAACTGGTCTTTATATTATCTTAAAATATGCCCACACGGAATACTAGAAACGCTCGGCCGATTTTCATGAGACTAAACCGGTAGACCGTCTATACGTCAAAAACTTTTCGTCATGTTACTTTTCGTCCAAAACATTTTTCGTCCAATTTTTGGACGAAAAATACCATTGGACGAAAAGTAACACAGACGAAAAGCTCTGGCCCCGAAAAAGGTTACCAGTTTTACCTTATTCCTGATTCTCGGGTCGGGTGATTTTTGGTAAAAAAGTTAAGTTTCGTGTTTTTGGAAAATGCCCTCATTTGCCGTACCCTAAAAATTAGTACAGTATGACAGGGGAGCTCGATTCCCCTGTCATACTGTAGTAACACGCCAATAAACCACGCGAAATTAAAATTTATGCAACTCATAAATACAATTTTGGAAACCGACGTAAATATTATTAGTTTAGCAACCCGGTGTGACACAACGACGAAAAACTCGGTTCACCACGAGGTGGGGCATGCTTTGGGCCGAACTCATGAATTCCAAAGGCCGGATCGAGACGGTTTCATGACACTAACGGGCGCTGCAGACACGGCGAGCGGGGGCAAATTTCGAGACAGTCATATTCATAATTCGCGTTTTCCGCTTGAAATTGGATCAATGATGAACTACTGCTCGAATTGTATAACTGGCGCCGAGAATGACCTTGTTACTAATGACGGACAACCTTGGGGTAATGGTCAGGCCCGGAGATGTCAATTTTTACAGAAAACCTTTTTAGATATAATATCCCAAAAAATTTTGTTGTTCCATATGCAGAAAAACGTTTTTTTTTTGTAAAATAGAATCCTTGATCCCCATTATATAGAGGGTTTCGTCACGAAATTTTTGTGGAAAAAAACATTTTTCGTGAAAAATTCTTTAAAACGCCGAGAAAATCCGTCGTAACATGTTATATTTTGTCTATATTATCTTTTAGTCTCTCTCCAGCTAAATCCACCTGGTGTCGCAATCCGCAAAAAAAAATATAAACCGCTGTCATATGATATGACTCATATCTTGATAATGGTTTGGGACACCGCGTGGATTAAACGGGAACATTAAACGTGAAGATTGTCGTGAAAAAACCCAAATTGCGTTTTTTAGTAAACTTTCTAAAACCCCTTTTTTAGAATATCCCAAGGAATTTTTCATGGCATACCTGAGAACGGCACTACCGGAAAAAGGAGAAACAGGAAAACGGAGAAAATTTGCCAAAAATGGCCTCTAAAATGCTCTCTAGCGCCAAAACGTGTCTCCTTTTTTAACTTTTTTATTTCACCAACGTAATCTACGCATCAAACTGCATCATATATAAGTGTGAGTTTTAGGAAAATTTTGTCCGTTTTCCGGTAGTGCCCTGAGAACTAATTTGTATATCCCGGTTCAGGGACTGACGACTCTTGATGCTTTAAAAATCGAAGAACAGTATTGTCCTCGGATGGATTATAAAAATAAAGTAACATGTCCAACACAAGACTTGGGCGGAATCTATCTTCCAGTTTTCACGGACAGACTTTGTGACAATGTTCGCGNTTTTCGTTTTAGGGTCTTAAAAGATATCGTATTTTTAATTCGGACCTTATTCGCACCCCCTCTATATATTTTCAATTTCGATCCCGCCTACAAAAACGACCTGTCGTATTGATTCTTAACGTCTCCGTAGCGCGTTTGTAAACCTACCTCAATCTATACAAAAAATGTCAATCTCAAATAAATGAAGTCATCAAACTATTTCACTCACTTAGGTCACATAAAAACCTGTGAGGTTCTGAATGTCTTCTCCAGAAATGAAACTGACACGTTTATTAGCGCCTGCTGCCAATATTTTTTTAACTCCTCTTAGACTAAACATGATAGGAATGACGCCCAAAAGATGGGGCTAGTGCAATAACCGGGTTTTTGCGTTGTATCTTTGACCTACCTGTTTGGGCCCATATTTGGTGACCCCCTGTAGATTTAAATATCATAATCAGGGTACGTCAAAGATATTACACCAGCACCCGGATATTGCACTAGCTACATCTCTTGTGCACATTTGAAATTAAATTTCTATGTTTGGTCTTAGTGGAGTTAAAAATTAAATATTGTTGTCGGCGCAAAAACTCATCACTCCATCTTCTATGTAACGAAAATGTTTTTTCTTTCGAAGTTTGATTCTGTTTTGCATTTTACCTCTTAAACGGTGGGTGTTTGGAAATTGAAAAAATAAGTTCCTTGTTTTCAACGAACTTTATAGTTCTAAGGGACTGAAGTTTTTTTCACATAAATCATGTTGGTTTTTGACATTTTTCCGGCGGAAGAAATTTCCTTTAGTGTATTTTTGGTTGTGTACAGTATGAGGTATAATAACGCACTTCTTGTTTTTCTAGTTTTCAAGCTTATCAGAAACGAAAATTTGAGAAAGCGAGAACCACGTTATTTTACCCAATACTGTATTCAAGTACTGTCACTATTTAAACTCGTATAGGGTACATCATGAATAACGTAAAATATGACTAAAGGAGTAAACTTCATAAATATGAAGAAGGGTAATTTAGTCGAACTTTTCAAGGTAAGGGTCTGACTAATGCATTCTTCATAAACTCTTTTATTATCATAAGGCTTTATTCATTTTGTTCGCTCTAACCAATCAAAACATGTTTTTATACTGTATATTTTTTGAAGCCGGTTTATTTTGATATTTCATACTTTATTACGCGACAATACCATCTCCGTTTTAAATAAAGCGGTGCCATTTGAAATTTTTTTACAATTATTTTAACTCCTATGCCCCACGAGTTTTTACGTAGTTGATTTAACACTCGGTTTTGTACTAATACCACCTCGTTTTCTATTTTTTTTTACCAAAGAATCACTGTAAACGAAACTTCTTTCAATCTTCAGTTAACTAATAGTTTTCTTCTTTGTACAAAAATACCTTTTTTATCAAATGCAGTATGTCGTAATATAAAGCAAACAAAAAAAGTTGACCGTTGTTTCACTGTATACCAGTTAGGTACGAACGTCTGTTTGACGCTTCTAGGGGTTAACTTGCATAATTAAAGTCTAGTCAGACTACTGGACAAAAAAATATGCCCTACCTTTACTCGCGTGGGCTGTTGGTACAAATATTTGTACCAGACTCCAAATTTAACCGCTTGCGCAGTTATCATGCCTAAATATAATATATTTTTAACGTAGTAGTAATGCACCCAGTTAATTTGTCCGCCTACGCCCTGCGTAATTATCTTGTCTTTTTTTTTGAAAATACATTCGCAAGATAACTGAAAATGTACTGCTTATAAATTAAACGGCTACGCATTGAGCCGTTAACTGGCCAATTGGTTGTTAACCGTGCATTTTTTTACAGGCTGGTTAACAGCGCACCCTATTTATGTCAAAATCTGTCCCCTTTAAATAACCGTAAACATACCGTAATGCTTGTTTTTCGTTTAGAATTAAAAATATTTTTTGATTGGTGATCATGGCTGATGGGTCGATGCCCCCTACAAATTACCCATTGCCCACATCGTACAAAGGGCACTTTGTTGTTGCCAGTAAATACCGCCTGGTGCGCAAAATTGGCTCCGGTTCCTTTGGTGACATTTACCTGGGCATAAACATCTCAAATGGCGAAGAAGTTGCGATTAAACTCGAATCAGTCAAAGCCCGCCACCCACAGCTCCTCTACGAATCAAAATTGTATAAAATTCTACATGGGGGTATCGGTATCCCGCACATCCGCTGGTACGGTACGGAGCGGGATTATAATGTATTGGTTATGGATTTACTTGGCCCATCACTTGAAGATCTCTTTAATTTCTGTGGACGTCGCTTTACTATGAAGACCGTACTTATGCTTGCAGGTATGTTTCTTTCATTTGATTATTTGCAAATTATAGCCAAGAAATTGAGATGAAAATACCGCGAGTGTCGGACCAAGGTCTGGTTAGTTTTTTTTTTTTGTTGCAACAAATAGAGAAAAAATGACGCTTTTAAGAGCACCCATAAAAATCTGATTTCTCACGGGAAATGACCGATGTTTGTGTAGCCGTCACTGGTTATTGCCGGTAAGAAAATGGAATTTTTATGAGCGTTCTCAAAAACCCGATTTTTTTTTCTATTTGTTGCAAAAATCACTTGACTAAAACTCGCGGTATTTTTGTTTCCATCTTTGGCCTACTAATCACCTTTTCCGTGTTTTTCGTTAAAATTGTAATTATTTCAGATCAAATGATATCTCGAATTGAATACGTCCACAATAAATCTTTCATACATCGCGATATAAAGGTATAAAGCAAAAAAAAAATTAAAACTTTAAAGTATGTTTCCAATAAAAATGGTCCTAAACCTATTTTCTTTTAGCCTGACAACTTTTTGATGGGAATCGGTCGTCATTGTAACAAACTNTTTTTGATCGATTTTGGTTTGGCGAAAAAGTATCGCGACGTTCGAACACGACAACATATCCCATACAGAGAAGATAAAAATTTGACGGGTACGGCTCGTTATGCGTCAATAAACGCGCATTTGGGTATTGAGCAGTCGCGACGAGATGATATGGAATCTATGGGATATGTACTTATGTACTTCAATCGATCCAGCTTGCCATGGCAGGGTCTAAAAGCTGCAACAAAGCGCCAAAAATATGTAAGTTGTTTTACGCCAACATTTTTATTTTTTATTCGTTGGCAAATTTACCGAATGATATAAATTTTACTTTTACACGCCGTCCCCTAACCGGTGGTGTCCATTATGAACGTACTAGACTATTACTAATATTAGTAATTACAATAGTATACGAGTTTATTTATTTCCAACAACTTGTAATTTGACCCTTATCTGAATCAAAAACTGCCTGAAAAGGTGTCAAATTTCAGTTCTAATTGTTAAATACCAATGAGTACCATTATGTCCTACAAGTTGTAATTTAAGCCCTATTTTTATATAAAAAAGGGGTGTAATTTCACTTCTAATTATTTTCCCAAACAGTATTCGCGCTCGCCATGAACAATCTGATAAAATTAGTACCAGTTTCCTATTTCGAAAAATGTAATATGACCCCTTTTGAAAAATGTAATATGACCCCTTTTGAAAAAAATGTAATTTGACCCCTACACTTGTAGTTAAGAGCATTGTTAACAAAGCATGATTTCTCGACATTGACTCCTAATTAACCCTTCACTATATTTGACCTGATTTTTATATTATATTAGGAACGAATTTCTGAGAAAAAGATGTCGACTCCAGTCGATACCCTCTGCAAAGGCTTTCCAGCAGAGTTTTCTATGTACCTAAACTATTGCCGCGGACTACGATTTGAGGAGGCGCCTGACTACATGTACCTAAGACAGCTATTCCGCATTTTGTTCCGCACATTGAACCATATTTACGATTATGTATTCGACTGGACTATGCTGAAGCAAAAGTCGCAAACAAAGACAAGCGGCGACTCAAAAAAACGCGACAAGAAGACAGACGATAAAGAAGCCAAATGAAGAAAAATGCATTCAGCCAGCATAGTTTTACGTTTACACATCGAAGGAAACGGCTCATTAATATTAACAGCGGGTGGTGGTTATACATTAAGGTCTGACATTTTGACCGCTATAAGGTCAAGTCTGTTTTTAGGTGGACCTTTGCCAATACTACCAAGGTTATAAGGTGTTTTTTTGCATTGAGATGTAATGGTATTTATCAAATTTTATGGTCTTCGGGATAAAATCATGTCTTTTTTCGTTTTTTTTTTTATTAAAATCTTATGGCTCGACAATATAACCACACCCTCGGTATTTTTTTCAGATGGTTATTTGGTCTTCTTTGAAAGTGCCTTTAAGGCTATTTGGCCACAAATGATATTATTCCTTAACTCCCATGGGGAGCGGAAAAAAGAACCTGTAGGGGGAATTCCGGGACTAAAAGGCACGGCGTTTCACCTGGGAGGTAAAGACGTGTAGTTTTGTGTCTTTCAATTTGTGATTAAATATAATGAGCTGAAAACAGTAATGTTACGCGCCGCTTGTTGTACTTTGGGAATTTCTCTTGATCTGCAGCTAGATGTGTTCTAATAGCTTATCACGCGTATTATTTTTTTTTCTTTGTTCATTTTATTTCTTTTTTGAACTGTTTTTAACGCACGATCATTTTTAACAACTATCAATAGCGAAAACCGAATGTTTTAACGTATATATACAAATATATATTTAACATGAAAATGATAAAATGCGAGCGGCTATTTGTGAATACGAGATCCTTCAAACAAAATTTGCTAGAATTTTTTCGTTCATAATAACCGCAGGATATGAATTTTGCATTTTAATTTGTTTTTCACGTATACCCGTATCAATTTCTGCATTTGAAGCTATATTTTTTGCAAAGTTTTTGGGTCATTTTTTAATACGACAGATTGGAACGAAAAAAAAAATAGAAAATAATATTTGTGCATTAGATAGATTTTACAACCTGAAGTTATTTTAGGGGAAATTTTTGTGTTTAAATTTCGTGTTTTTTCCATATTGCACCAATTAAAGTCATTTTAATGTAATCGGTGCCAAAGGAAAAATCCTAGTAGTCCGGTTTTTATAACCGGTCAAAATAGTAGTATTTATATGTAATTTATGAGTGGTAACAAAAAGTCAGTCCTACGACTTTTTGTAACCGGTCATAAATTGCGTATAAAAATACTACTATTTAGACCGGTTATAAAAACCGCTTGTTGACATTTTTCAAAAATGCATTAAGGTCTTTTATTAATGAAAAATATTTCAAAAGTAGTTTTTAGGTTTTATCTAACGTAACAAATATAGGACAATCTGTTTTGGTTAATTCTTCATACGTTGACTTGCAAAAAATGACGTTAAAAATCAGTAGCAGGCACATATTCATTTGGGAGAAGGTCTAATTAGTATAAAGTTATCATGTAACGATCGCTGACGTTTGCAAAACACAAATTAACATTCATCCAAGTCAATATTGTACCAAATGGGCACAGGCATACAAGCAGGAGTTAACATTCTTTTTTCGGTGTTTTTTTTTCTTTGTTTATCTGTTTAATGATGTATTTTTCGTTGTTCTGGACTTTAACTCTAAACCGATATCTTCGTTACAAAATTTTAAAATTAAGCCGGTTTTTTAACTAAAATTATATGTAACGTATTTTTTCGGGTGATATTCTTTTTGGGGTAAATTTTAGATTTGGTATACGTTTCAATGGGTAACGCACTGCTTGTTAAGGACCGAATTTTACTCAGATTATTGTTCGCTATAATTTTTTTAACTGATGTTCACCAGAGCTCCTAAAACCTCTTTCATATTTCATTAAACAGATATATCGTGTAATAGAGTCCTTGTATCATAATTGCTGAACAATTGGGTAAAATATAGATATTTTTTATGTGAATCATTTATTGAGAATATCAAAAAAAGAAAAACACGTTTTTCGAACTTTTTTTTAAATAAGTATTCAGGTTTTTTCTTCGGGTCATAAGGTCCACTTCAAAGTTTCACAAAATCATATTTTTTCTTACATTTTCTAGGTCGAGTTCTAAAAATGTCTTCGATTTTTTAAGGTAAAATCAGTTGGAATATTGAGCANTGCCATTGTTTAAACAAATGTTGAAATAACGTATATACACCGGGTGCGCAGTTATCGGGCGGGTTTCACGACAAAAAACCTTAATCGGGCGCCCGATAACTGCTCAGGGCGGAAGCGGAATAAGGTAAAAATATGCGAAAAAACCCGCCCGATAACAGCACGAGCGGGAAATGTAGTCATATATACACATATATATTCAAGAGTAATGCACAGGGTGCCCGATAACAGCGCAGGGTGCCCGATAACTGGACACAAACCCGCCCGATAACTGGACGCCCGATAACTGCGCACCCGGTGTATACCAAGTATTTTACCAGGTAAAAACAAGTTATATAATATTAAGGTTTGACTATGTTTACGCGGACAAAGTACCAATCAAGATAAGTACCTTTATCCGGATTGGCGCCTGGTCACGTGACAAAATAATATATAATCACCGCCACAAGTACTCTTTGATTTATTATTGATCGAAAGAGGCGTATAGTCGGTGGGTAAAATATTATATCAAAAAGAGAGATTGCTAAAAAGATGGCTAAAAATTAATTTTGTTCAACGAAAATGAAGTCGTGTTCAGGTTTCGCTGTTTTTCTGCATTTGCCCAAATCAGGTTGTGGCAAATATTTGGGCAGAATTTTCGGAAACGAGCAGATCATAAGATATTCACAAAAATAGATGCGCATTAAGAATATATCTGATCGTAGTATTTGACAAACTTGGGAGTCCAACAGTCATAATTGTAGATTACGTAAACGCCGAAAACGTGTGGTGAACTTCAGTTAAACCGAGTCTTTTTTTCAACAATTGGCAAGTTGATATCAGTCATTCTTTAAGTTCAGCAGTACTATTTTATAAATTATGAAAAGTGACTGAAAAGTTGCATATCCGGACTATGTTTAAGAACGGCCAATTACGGCAATAGTAATATGAATAAAAATTTATAAATTGAATTTCTCGACTGATATGGACCATATAAGCCAAAACTAATATTGACTTTTGCTTGAAATAAGCTCGAAACTTTATATCATATAAATCGCATGTAAGGTCAAAGCGAACCGAACCTACGCAGATTGCCTCCAGTCATTCATTTTTTTTATTTACGTAGGTTCGGTTCGCTTTGACCTTACACGCGCTTTAAGTTATATGTGGTATAGTTAAAAAGGAAATTATTTGTATGATTTTTGTTTAATTGCATTGTATGTGATTGGCCATTCTCCAAATCTAAGCGGTGTCAAAATGACATCCTAAAAATTATCATATAATCGATACCAAGTTATTACAAACAACTGCTATATTATATAGCCTATATAGAATTAAAAATTATAATTTATAATCATGAAAATAAAAATCATAAAGAAAATAGGTATCACAATCTCGCGCGCTGATTGGCTAGTGCCCTTGGAGCTCTCGGTTCTTGGGCCAAACGCCTCACTTTTGGTTTTTTTCGTTCCCAATTATGGCAGTTTTCTTTTTCGAAAATAAATGTCGTAGATTAAAGCAAATTTTCTTTACCAAATTTGGAGCAAGCTGTCTATTAATACTCTAGTGTGATAGTGCTATTGGTTGTTCATTGGCTGGTCTTGAGCAGTTTAATTCTGTTTTCGGTATCCATTTAACCCTCACCCTCTAAGAAAAAATACAAGTGTTCTCACCCGGAAACATTATTATCGATGTAAATCCTCTATTTAATCCTTAGAAAATTTAAATATTGGCTCCTCAATTTCCCGTGTTTTTTTTTTAAGTAAAAAAGTAATTAAAGTTCGATGAAAGATATATATTATTTGCATTATGAGTTTCTATTATTAAGTTTCTATTTTTATCACACGTTCCATTTGAGGCAATTTGATTAGGCCCGACTTTCGTCCCATTGGCACCACGGTTTTTCGGATAGATTTTTTTTGGTGAAAAAGTTATTTGGACAAAGCGGTTTTTCGGGGAATGTCACAGAATATTTATTCCCGAAAACGTTTTTGGTACGTAGCATGAGAGACCACAAATTCGTTAAAAATTTCCCCAAATACCGTTTTCCTCCAAAATTGTTTTTTCTAGTAACTTTTTCTTTCAAAAACGTTTTCTCCGAAAATCGCGGTGCCCGTCCCAATCTAGAGACTTCGGATCGGAATCGTAAGGTCGAAACACTATTTTGTTTTGAAATTTTTACTGGCAGCCTTTTTATTGAGTAATTTTCTTTTACTTGACTTCGGTCCCGAAATTTGGGCCGACGATTTACAATTTTGTTTTATTTGTTCAATAGACCGGTACCGATTTTTCAAGTATGAATGTTTTACGGGATGTCATAATTTTTTCCGTCGGACCCCAATTTTGCAAAAGTTACTACCGTTTTCCGTTAATTTGACAAGNTTTTTTTTTGTTCATACATATTTTTGATTTTAGAGCAATTTCAATCGTCCCAATTTTGAAATTGCCCGAAAAACAAAAAATGTACAAACGAACCATTTTAAATTATCAGCTGGAAGCGAAAAAACTGTTAACGGCAAAAAATATTTTCATTCATTTCTTTTTTTTTTGTTCTTCAGAGACACATTTTTTTTTACCTTTTTACTTATGCGTTTTTAATTAATTTTTTGTTTATTTCAAATCCCCACTTATGGGGATTCAGAGATTGAGATAGAGAAACACTTTACAGGGGTGTTGGTTATAAGATCAGCCATTTATGCCGTTATAACGTCAAGTCAGTTTTCTCAAGCACTAAGGTTATGTGACATGCTCTGTGTGTCATGACTCATGGGACTGGTAACACGCGCATATTCAGCCCCGCTTCGCGGGGCTGCTCTGTCATGGGACTGGTTACACGCGCATATTCATTCGAAATCAGAACCCCCGATTTACTATTAGTGGGCTTCACGCCGATGTGCAAAGCTCACATATAACAAAACTGGCTCAGCTCCAATTCTAAATACTAAAAGTACAAAAAAAGTACTTTTTTTAATGACTTTTGCGGACCTTTGCACATGGAATTTAGATATGTCCCTAAAGTACCCACAGAAAAAAATTTCAGCTCTCTAGAGCTTAAAACAAAAAGTCTGGTTAATCGACAAGGTCTGAAGGGGTGTGTCCCATTCCGGACGGTTTAGTTTTGAGAAAATTGGGTTGCCGTATTTATGGCTATTTTAGGAATCCAAATAACTCGTCAATCGGAGTAGTTTCGGTATGCGTTTTTATTTTCATCACTATGCACTAAATTTGAGTAAATAAAATTTGAAATAAGATTTCGAGTGTTGCAAAGATTTTTATAAAAAAATCTCGGCAAGCTACTTTTACCAAAAAAGTTTTATAAAATCGAAATAAACAACCTGGCCCTCTCAACCACTCCCTGACCAGCCGTTATAGAATATCCTAATGGCATAACCATGACCAAGAAAGTCTTCAATTTGCTACTGCTGGTTTTTTGGGCATCATGGTTTTTGGCAAAAAAAAACGTATCAGGAAGTATTTTTCTGTGAGATACGTTTTTTGTGAAAAACCGCGATGCCGGATTCTGGGGTTACTAGGCGATCAGTTTAAAATGTTATTAGGATACACATCGGTAAAAAAACTTTAAGAAGTGCGGGAATCGAACCCGCAACTTCCAGTGTAGAAACAATCGCTTAGTTTCCAGATCCAGTAATGTGTTTTGCCAAATGGAGACACTTTTTCGAGTGTTTCAAAAAAAAAAAAAATCAAAGTCCCAAATGGGATTCTGACGCCCTTTAAAGTGATTGTGCATTTTTTTTCCAAGAATGTTAATAATATATATTTTGTTTTGTTTTAAAATATATTTTCGAGAGGTCAATCAAGCACATCCGTGTTTAATTTTGTGTTTTATTTTTTTACCATCTAAACAGAAATATGTTGATATGAACAGTCTGGAAATGAGAATAATTTAAGTGGGCAGTACTTGCATACTTATGTTATTTTGTATAGAATCAATTCGGAGGAAAAAGTCGAAATTATGTGGCGTCTATTAAACTTCGATACTTGTGTTTGGTACAGTCCCTGCGCTTACTCTTAAAACTAAATTTTTTTAACTTTGCGGTAATAATTCTATTGTAGATCGAAATTTGCTTGAATATTTTTCCGGTAGAAAAGATGTTCCAAATGGGCGCATTGACATATTTTCGCCAAATGATTAATTAGCGTTATCTTCAAACCAAAAGCATTACGGAAGAATACCACCAATTAAGCATTTGGCGTGAATCAGTCAATGCGCAAATTTTGTACATATTTTCTACCGGAAAATATATTCAAGCAAATTTTGGTCAAATATAGACTTATTACCGTAAATGTGGAAGCCGTTTTTAAGTTTTAAGAAGGGTTCAACCCAAAAATCTGACCTTTGGTAAGGATCTTTTAAACGCATTAGGTGTATACTAGATTGGTCCATTTCGCAATTCAACGGATGTTATCGAAAACCTCTACTTATCTGTAAGGGTGTTAAAATGGTGTTTTTTCTTCCGAATTGAACTAAAACCATATTTTGTTCATAGCGAAATTCATCACGCCGTGATCATCTTTTATTTTCATTTCGCTCGGTGTGATAAAATGGCTGTATTCTCCCACCGTCGCAATATTCTGTTGTTACAAATATTTGCGGTTATTGAATGACTAAAATCTATTTCTCTAGCCCATATACCATTATTGTTAAAAATAAAAGTAATCCAGTAAATCGCTCTAAAAGGAAATATTTTTAGACAAAAAATGGAGGTTGACGATTCGCCCGATCGGAGATATACTTTGGAGGTATGCCTTTTATAAGTTAGCAGTTTACGCTCAAAATGGTCATTTTTTTTATCTTTTTTTCCGCCAACATTGGGAAAATTGGAATTTTTGACTCGATTCTGAAAAAAAAAAATTGGCAGAATTTTGGTAACATTCTTAACCAGATGGGGCAAAAATTGATTTTTTTTTCCTGACCATACTATATCTGTTTACATGTACCCGCTGGTAATCTATCAAATTGCCTGAGTTTACCCGTCCAGATACGCGTCCACATCTGCCACGGTCAGTTTTTTGCTTGAGTTTTGATTCAAAAGTTCTTTAAGAACAAAACAAAACCAAAACATATATGTTAAACATTTTTATTTCAGGAATTGTTAGATGAAAGCGTTCTCACCGTCCCAGAACCACCCAGTGCCATTGGGGTGGGAAAAGACGGCGAACCGCGACTGATGATTAAACAAATTGTCAACGAGAACTTCAAAAGCTACGCCGGAAAGCAAGTGATCGGACCATTCCACAAGGTTAATTATTTAACTTTTATCCTGTTTTTTGAGAAAGTCCTACGGTAGGACTGCTATGGTGGTTTTTATTTTAAGGGAACCAAAAACGGGGCGGCATCTGGCGGCCGCTTAGTGAGTGATACTGGACTGGTTTTTTTTCGACTGATACAAAATTAAATTGCGCGTGGAACTGTCGGAAAACATTTCCGATTTTCAAACCGGATGTACCGGAAACATCCGGTCAAAATCACTTGTAAAACACATTATGTGAACACTTTTTACGTTTTTGAAAGCCATAATACACAATATTTATTGCCAAAATAGTCATAAATTATAAGCTAAAGTATTATAGTGATAATAAATGTAAAAAAATTAGGAAANAACGAGAACTTCAAAAGCTACGCCGGAAAGCAAGTGATCGGACCATTCCACAAGGTTAATTATTTAACTTTTATCCTGTTTTTTGAGAAAGTCCTACGGTAGGACTCCTATACGAGTCAAACGTCAATTGTTTCACTCTTTCATGTAATAAAAATAACGTCTAGGCATTTACATCTATCGTTGGTCCAAACGGATCCGGAAAGTCAAATGTGATTGATTCTATGCTTTTTGTTTTTGGCTATCGCGCCCAAAAGATACGCTCCAAGAAGGTGTCGGTTTTGATTCACAACTCTGAAAATCACCCAAATTTACGCCATGCAACGGTGGCCGTTCATTTCCACATGATTCTGGATCGACCAGGCGAAACGGAAACCGAAAATAATTACGATGTTATTCCAGACTCAGAGTTTGTTGTTTCACGAACTGCATTTAAGGTCGGATACGAACAACGCCTGGGAATTAATGATCGAAATTTGTCTGACTTATTGAGTTACTTTTTACGAAGATTTTGGTGTTAAAATTAGAACTAGATTCAACCCCTAGGCTCTAAACAGAACAAACAGATACAATTTTTGACAGACTTTGAAAAAAGTTATGATTTTTGACCAAAATTGGAATTTTCAGGTCCTTAATGGCAATATGTTTTCTGATATTAAATATTTCGCTTCAGGGCCCATCTATGTACCCTTCTGGAAAATGTCCAACAAATCGGTGAATTACGGTGGGTATCCCGCTGGGACATTTTTTATAGAAATCACGTCGCTTGACACTTTTTCCAAACTAAATTTGAAAACCATGGTTTTCATGTGATTAATGGTTCGTATCTTGGTTAAAGGACAATTCTTCGCATTATCAGATCAACGGAAAGAAGACGAATTTCAAGGAAGTTGGAAAACTTTTGGGCCAAAAGGGCATTGACTTGGTGCACAATCGTTTTTTGATCCTTCAAGGAGAAGTTGAACAAATCTCCCAAATGAAGCCAAAAGCTGAAAATCCAAATGAGGAGGGTATGCTTGAATACCTCGAAGATATAATTGGATCTTCTAGGCTTAAGGTATGACCTCAGTTTTTCGTGAAATTGATGAGTAAAAAAAAAATCGGCTACCGTGATGATTAATTTCTCGTCGTTAAAATGTCGTTTTTTCGGATAAGCCTAAAATTACTTTTTTTTGAAATGAACATTCCGGGAAAACCAAGACATGTATCCCGAAGTACCGGTTAAAACACGAAAATTGCCATATCTCGAACACAAATCGTTATTTTTTTAAAATTAGGTCATATAGGCAGAATTTTATAATAAATGGTAAATCGGGTAATTTGGCCGTAATTTTTTAAACTCGAAAATTTCATGAAAAACTTGTTATTATACTGGAAAAGTTTTTAGCTACATTTATAAATTAAATTTCACAACAATATTTTAGCCATATATTGAAAAACTTAACTATCAAGTCGAGCAATTAAATGAACATCGCACTGAGCGGAATAATCGCGTTAAATTGGCCGAAGAGGAGAAAAACAAATTAGCCGGGGGATTTGAGGAGGCAAAGAAGTGGCTCGAATTGAAGAACAAACACACAAGAAATCAAAATATGATTTTTCAAAGTAAAATACATAGTGAGGTAAATATGATAAAATTTGTAAATTCAAGTATTTTTTGCAGAAAAGTCAAGGTCTTTCGTTGCACTTTAGGTCAAAAGAAAAACATATTTAAAATCGTACATCTTTTTACATTTTTGGGGGAAGCTAAAAGAGGCCTTATATTAAAATATTTTATCTGCATCCCCCTGCCCCGCTCGCACATATTTTACTATAAAAATCATGTCTTTTAAAATTTTTTTCTATAAAATCATGTCTTTTTGAACTGCTTTCCCAGCACTTTTTTAGTGGTCAAACATTTTTTCAGATATAAGGTTCAGATATAAGGTCAAGTCAGATTTTTCAAAATACATTGAGGTCAAGTCAGTTTTTTACACCTTTACCTTAAAACCAACCCCCTGTATTATTTAGGAAATAAATGTTTTAACGTTATTTCTCCGATTTAGACCAAACAAATCGAAGTAATAGAAGCAAAGCAGGCTGAGGTCCAGGACCAGATAACTGAAGTTGAAGCAGGCATCAAAACCCATGTGGAGGAAAATAAGGAAAAGTATAAGCAGGCGCAAAAGGCCAAAAAGAAACGTACGAAAATTGACGACACACTCCAAAAGTTAAAGGATCGCGCCGGCGAGCTCGAATCCAAAAACAAAATCCTGTACGAAGAGCGAAAAATGAAAAAAAATCGAGGCAAACAATTGGACAAGGAGCTAAAGACGGCAAATGACAAGGTCGCCGAATACACAGCAATGCCCGAAAAGTGTGCCGAAGAGGAGGAACAGCTGGCGGAAAAACTCGAAAAATTGCAAACGGACGAAAAACGGCAGGAAGAAAACCTTCAAGAAACGATTAGGTCGGTTTAAAAATAGGTCACTCAAGACTTCAAAATAGGTGGCAAATTTTTCGCGAGAAACACTCGCATGTTGTTTTCCGATTTCTTCCTATTAAGGCTTTTTATGTAATAATGTCTGTTGGGTGACAGTATACATTCAAGGGATACAGGGGGTCTGGTTATAAGGTCATGTCAGTTTTTACACTAAGATCAAACTTTATCAGATTTTTCAAGTCAGATTTTTTTTTTGTGAAGCATGTTTTAAAACCATGTCTTTTTGCATTTTTTCCCAGCACTAAGCTATTATTCTGGAACATTTGAATTTCGTTCACTATAACCCTTCTTGTTATTTGGCCCTCTTGACCAAAATTTGAAATTTCATTTGAAAAAGGACCGATAATTTTTCGAAAGCCTTTCCAATCATCCACCGACAGCCTTATTTTTTTGTCGTTCTCCAGATGAGATTTTAAACCGATTCAAGTTTTGTTGAAAAGGAAACGTCTGAATTACGGAAACAGAAAGAGCCACTCGAAAAAAAATTGATGGCGATTGAGAGTGGCGTTAACGAGAAACGTCAACTAGTTGCCGAACATACGGCCGTCCTCGAAGACTACACGGCCAAACATTCAAAAGCAGTCGCCAGCCTCAAGGTCGTTTGAAAATTAATAGAGCTTATGCGTTAATAATGTTTTTAGGGGTTCAAAAAAGTTTTTTTTTGTTACCCAAAATTTTTATTTCGATTTTTGTGACTACTTACGCGGTTTCCAAAATGTTTACAATACAAATGTTTCAAAATTAGGTATGGCCAAAAATTGGGGAGTTTTGTGTTTGAATTTTCTCCCACAAATTTTCTAACGAATCAAGGAAATCAACGACAATATTGAAGCGGCTCAAACAAAGAAAACGGAAGTCGAGGCCGAGAAGGTTCAACTCGAAACCGACATTCCGCAAATGAAGGAGGAATTACAAACCAAAGAAAGCACTGTTCGAAAGCTTCAAGATGATCGAACCCAGATTCAGGACCGAGTTATGAAAAATAGCATATATTTGCAATTAATTTGCGTTACAGGGTGAGGTAATATAGATGCTAAGCCGTTTTTGGTTCGCGAGTGCGCTGAGCTAATATAAGTCATCAAAAGACGGCTTAGCATCTATATTACCTCACCCTGTATGTTCGGATTTCATAAGCTATATAGCTATATAAGGGCCCACTAATCACAATTATCCTTTTATAACATTACAAAAGGAAACTTTGGGAAAAACACAAAGCAAGTTGTCGGAAGCGAAGCAGGTTGGTGGAGATGTGCGGCAAAAGAGTAAGACGTTTGATTATATAATGAATCATCTGAAAAAGAAGCGTATTGTTGACGGCATCATTGGTCGGCTGGGTGATTTGGGGGGCATCAATAAACGGTTTGACGTTGCCTTGTCTAGCTCAGGGTTTGAAAAACGACATTCATGTTTTTATCAGTCCTAGATTTGTTTTTAAGGGTCATTGATTTACAGGGAGGTTGGTTATAAGGTTCGCCATTTGGACCGTTATCAGGTCAAGTCAGTTTTTTCCTCATAAATCATGTCTTTTTTAAGTTTAACTTTTGGGCAAGGCCTCGCCGTATCCTTTACAGTTTTGTTATAACTAGTATGTCTTTTTGAACTTTTTTTGAGAAAGTCCAAATGTTTTTCTAATGGTTATAAGGTCAAGTCATTTTTTGACACTTGGCCATAACAAAATTCCAACCCAAACCAAGTTCTTGTAATATGGACGTGATGATTGTAGAAACATCAACACAGGCAAAAGATATTGTGCAACATTTAAAGCGGGATAACGCCGGATCTTGCACATTTTACGCCATGGACAAATTACCCCCATTTCGACCGGCACATAATCTGCCCGGGCCGCGACTGGTCGATGAAATCCAATGCGAGGATCAAAATTTAATGAAGGCTTTTCTCAAGTCGTGCGGAAATACATTATATGC
>SCLG01000692.1:45716-56036 GCA_004367875.1 Oikopleura albicans
TAGGTTAGTAGGCTTTCAATTAAGTGAATCAATATTTCTATGTTCAAGATTCTAATAGGATTTTGTTGCAGTAAAATGAACATCTCTACGCAGTTACTTTCGGGCACCGCAGCATCTCGCAGAAAAAGTTTTTGCCGAATTTTCGTGAAAAATGGCAGCAATATGTTCTGAAAAGGCTTTCTGAGAAAATTGAATTAACCGGAAATGGAGACTCAGTTACCACTCGGTCCACTTCCGATTAGCCGTGAATTAATTTTACGAAAAAACCGTCATTAATAAACCAAGCCAAAACAAAAACCCTATGGCTAATAGGCTATGGGGGGATAGGCTATCCCGGATAGCTCTTGTCGATTTCAAGCTATTAGTGAAATAAACGGAAACAGTGCCATATGGCACTGTCGGGGCCGTAGGAGTTAAGGCTGTTGCCGGTCGTGGCGAACATTTCCACTGTGATTTATGAAACCACAAAATCAAAGCCGATTACCGCACTAAATACGGATTTCTAGTAGAGTTGATAAAATTTATTATTGCGTTTATAAAACCCAAGCGCGGTATTCATACGCTATGAAAAATTTAATAAAATGGAATATTTCCTGACAACTTAAAACATGCTCTGCATATTCATGTTTTAGTTTTTTTTAGCGACAAAAACTACTTCAGTCGAATTTATTTTAAGAGCGAGAAAGCAAATAACAATGTTTATTGATAAAATTGAAGTAGACTTTTCACCGATAGGCGGCCGTATAAACGCAAAGGGGGTGTTTGCGACGAAAAACATAAAGAAAAATGATAAATTACTTTCCGTTAAAATCGACTTTATGCAAACAGCTGATTATGCATTTGAGGTTTGAATTATTCACAAAATTAATAAAACAAAAATACTTCAGTTTTATTTACGATCTTTTATTTTGCCAAATAATGCTTACAGGGGGCAGTTTTTTATAGTAATGTAAGAAAAAATGACTTAACAATACAGCTTTATTACGCTAAAAATAGCAGACCTTGTAACCATCCTGTAGTTTTTGTTGGTGATGATGATCTTATAATAAGACATCTAATTTAGACATCCGTAACGAGAATAATAAACTTATTTAGGTTTTGAAAGGTACTGTGAAAACGGAGAACAATATTTATCTCAATTGTCTGGAGACTCTCATACTTTTTATTCTTGCAGAAGGTAAGTGTAGTACAGTCAGGGGTTGCTTGGTGTGTACTTTCGATTTCCGAAAACCGTGCACATCAAGAGAGATATGCACATCGAGACAGACATGCATATCTAGAGAGACATTGCTCGTGGAACTCACGGTCAATATGACCACCTTTCTAGAGGAGTTGGTCAAATAACTCTCTTAACGTGGTATTCGAATTCTGCTGAAAGAACGCTATCATATAGGTATAAACTTGATACAGCTATTTTTTTGTAGATTACAAATTAGCATTTAGATAAGGGAAATTTGTGTATGTTTTTTTTCTTTTCTATAAAAGATAATTCATTTGGATTTGAATAATTTTTTAACCGACTTCGTTTTAAAACCGTTTTTGATAGTTATTGTTCCAATTTGTTGGCCATATTTTTTGGAAACATCGGCCTGAAAAAAAAATGCATATCGAGAGGTATTTACAAGTTTTCGTGAAAAAGCCCAATCGAGAGACAGGCAGGACTGTATAATATTTTATGAATACCGATTTTAATGGTTTTTTGTGCAAATTTATTTTCAATCAATACTTTTAGTTACTAAGAGTCTTAGTCTAGGACTTAGTATCAAATGCGTATAAAGTTATGCTCTGGCTGTCTAAATTATCACGTGATAAAGCCTCCGGGGTTAAACGCAACACCCAAGCGGAGGTAAGCCAATTGGAACCCTCTAAGAAAGCACATCACCAATTCTTGTCACCGCATATAAATAACTAAAATATTTATGACAATTCGGTTAAAAGTTTGATCATTATTTTGTCAAAATAAATAAAAGACATACCGAGGGTGGTAAGAATATATTATCTCAACAAAAAAAATCATAATCCTTATAAAATTCCATTTGAGTTAGTGCACAAATTGGAATTATCCTAGTTTTTAAAACTAGCCCCGAGTTAGTTTTTTTTTAATTTTTTGTAGATCAAAGAGGTCCTGATGCATTATTGCGAAATTATTTGGATAGTATCCCCTTCACGTACAATCATCTGTTGGTCAATTGGCCCGAAAAATATGACAGTATTATGCCTAAAAGACTTCAAGATTTGAAATTTAAAACGCTTAAAATGATCAATCAAATCGTTAAACGATTACAAACAGGAATGAGTTATTTAAAATAACTTATTTTAATCAAATTTACGTTTAATACCGTACGCAGAAAAAACAATATTACATGCATTAAAGGCCTTAAAACGGACTAATAACCGATATCCCCGTAACAAAATCCACTGAAAATAAAAACCGCAAAATTTAATTCGTAGAATATGTAGACCCCAAAGTAAAGGGCCCAACATTTCTCAAACTAAGAGACACTTCTCAAAGTAAGGGCCAGATTTGGGCATTTTATTTCTCAAATTAAGGGCGAAATAGCTAACATTCTTTCTCTAGGTACGGGCCAAAAATATTTCATTTTATTCAATGAAACCCAAAAAATGAGCTATCAGACTACCAAACAAATAATCCGCTTTCTTCAAGAAAAAGGCTACCTCAAAATTAAAACCACCGCCCAAGTAAGGGCCACTTTTTGACATTTTTGAAAATCAGGAAAGTGGCCCTTACTTAGAGGCCCTCTGTAGTTGACTGCTAATATAATATTTTCATAACTCAATAGTTTACACGGGGGATGTGATAAAACTTATTGACTTCGATACTGTCAAAAAAGCATATTCGATCGTCCAGGAGAGGGATTCCGCTATTTTAAATAAAGCTCGTCAGTACGAGTTTTACCCTTGAAAGGCTAGTAAAAATGAGACTATTCCAAATTTAATGCTGCAAAAAACTTGTTGCAAGTTTTAAAATCAAGCCTTATAATGTCAAAACGGTTTATAACCATACAGTATGGTCCATACTACAAGTACTAGAGAGGTTGTATGCTTTTAGGGAAAAGAGACATATGACCGTGGTAAAAGTTCAATTTTGTAATCCCATAAGACGTAATGCCAGACCTTATAACCACTTTATATATAAATTAAAAAATCCCTTATTAGAGTAGATCAATTCCAATCCCCGGACCATTTCGCCAAAGTATACCGAGTTGGTTCAAGGATGATAAATGCCGATGTCTTGCTCCCCCTTTTGACACATTCAATCACAATGAAACGGCAACAGTGGAAGGTCGTATTTCGAAGAACGGACTGTATTATAAGATCATTGCAAAGACAGACGTAAAGAAGGGAGAAGAATTGTTTGTGAATTATGGGGAAGGATTTTTAACCAACAATTGACAAATTTTAACATTTATATTTGAGTAATGGCGATATTTTTTGAATTAAAAAGGTCAACATAGCTTCTATGGCTAAACATAAGACTTTCATTTCTTTTCGACAAAAGCTTTTTTATTTATTTTTTCAAGTTATATTGCAGTTTTTGCTCATTCGCTCGGTTGTGTTCACGATATAATTCAAAAAAGAAATAATGAACTGGCATCGTTTGACCTCTTCAGCCTTGCCTTGCCTTTGAGGTTCCTAAATTTAAATAGACTAGCTTCGCCTCACAAATTCCGTCGAATTCGGAAGAACCTGTTGCCCGGTCGTCTTTTTTACACTAAAATTGTTAAAACTCCTTTCAAGGAGAAATGCCGAACATAACATCAATCGCATACATCACTACGGTTTTAGTATTTTCGATGAAAAAGCGCACCTGGAATTTTCCGGATCAGAAATTTCTTCAGCGTGTCAAATAATTCTTAATGGCACTATTTGTAATGTACAAGGTTCAAAATCGTATTTTCGTTTGTCCCTTAATTGACGCTTTTTCGAGAATTTAAAACGTCCCTTATAGGATAAGGGGGCTGTACTTGTACCTTTACGCTATAATAAATTCGACTTCGGGATAGTTATGGAATAAATGTACTTTATTTTATTTTCTTCCGTTCTTCGCTTCAAAAAGTTGAAAAATACATAATATTTCGGAGGTTAAGGCTAACCATATAATCTCATCCGATTTCGAACCCTGATACTGCAAGCATTGATGGACTAAAGATTGACAATGAGTGCAATCAGGATGAAAGTACAGAAAAGGGTGTCACGTGTTATGTCAATTTCTATTTTTTATTTCAGTTATCTTGAAACTTTATATAAAAGGTGATCGTTATAACATTTAGAACAAAAAGACCACAATAAACCATACATGATGTTAAACATGAAATTCATGTTTAATCACTATAATATGAATAAATTGAATCTCTTTTTGGAATTCAGAGAAAACTCTTAAGAATCCTCACCATAAAAGTTTTAGAATTTTTTTTTTTGTTTAATTCGAAAGATAAATTAGTCAAATAAAATGACCATAAAACTGTAGACATCTCAATAGAAACTGTATCTTTGCTGACAAACAATGGTGATCAAATGTCTCAGATGATCAATTGGATGGTCCATAACCGTAACGGATACAATATTCAATTATTGCAAGACCTGAAAGATCTTGACGACATATACAAAAAAATGCTTTCGGACTTAATTTCCTCTGAGCAAAAGACAATTAACCGATGTATTCAAAAATTTTCTCATTTAACCGTGAATAACCTTATCTGTCCTAGTATTTCATTACTATTATAAGTTTTTCTACACAATTAATAAAGTACGTGTTTTAATTATGACTGTTTTTAACTTTTATATACAGTCCCTACCTAGTTAACGGGTATCTTGAAATCTGAAAATCGTACCCGTTAACTAGGTAGGTACCCGTTAACTAGGTAGGCTGGGGACCTTCCACCAAAAAATCCATAAAATGAGTGATTTTTGTTTTTTTGATATTTTAATGCTGTTTTCTGATTANCCTGTTGCCCGGTCGTCTTTTTTACACTAAAATTGTTAAAACTCCTTTCAAGGAGAAATGCCGAACATAACATCAATCGCATACATCACTACGGTTTTAGTATTTTCGATGAAAAAGCGCACCTGGAATTTTCCGGATCAGAAATTTCTTCAGCGTGTCAAATCATTCTTAATGACACTATTTGTAAAGTACAAGGTTCAAAATCGTATTTTCGCCGTTATGGAAGGACAATTTGACTACTAGAAGAGAATATGACATGCCACATGACACAAATAATATAAACGTTATGTACAGTCCCTGACCCCATAAGGGACGCTGCCATAACGCACGTTTGTACCACGAAGCACGCTTTTTCAGTAAAAAGAGTAACTCAATACGGACGCTATTTTTATTAAGTATTTGGAGGCTGTTAAACGCCCAAAGGGATGCTTGTGTTTAATTTGTAAAATATTGTTTTGTGAAATAAGCCAAGTGCCCAAATAAGCCATTCAAATAAACTGTGACATAACTCATGGATTCCATGAGTCATGGAACATGGCACAAAATCATTATTATTAAGTTTAATAAGCAATTTTTATACAAACTTGTCCCGAATTGACCCCACGTGAAACGCTTATCCCTCAACGGACGTTTGTCCCTTATAATATTTCGGAGGTTAAGGCTAATCATATAATCTCAACAGATTTCGAACCCTGATACTGCAAGTATTGATGGACTAAAGATTGACAATGAGTGCAATCAGGATAAAAGTACAGAAAAGGGTGTCACGTGTTATATCAATTTCTATTTTCTTTTTGATGCAGTTATCTTGAAACTTTATATAAAGGGTGATCGGTTATAACATTTAGAACAAAAAGACCACAATAAACCGTACATTATGTTAAACATAAAATTCATGTTTAATCACTAATATAAGTAAATTGAATCTCTTTTTGGAATTCGGTGAAAACTCTTTAGAATCCTCACCATTTTTAGAAACTTTCTTTTTTGTTTAATTCGAAAGATAAATTAGTCAAATAAAATGACCAGAAAACCGTAGACATCCCAATAGAAACTGTATCTGCGCTGACAGACAATGGTGATCAAATGTCTCAGATGATCAACTGGATGGTCCATTACCGTAACGGATACAACATTCAATTATTGCAAGACATAAAATACCTTGACGACATATACACAAAAATGCTTTCGGACTTAATTTCCTCTGAGCAAAAGACAATTAACCGATGTATTCAAAAATTTTCTCATTTACCCGTGAATAATCTTATCTGTCCTAGTATTTCATTACTATTATAAGTTTTTCTACACAATTAATAAAACACGTATTCTAATTATGACTTGAAAATGTTTTCAACTTTTATATACACCACCTAACCAGTTACTTTTATGATCAGTTACCCGTATTTCGCGCATTTACTTTCACCGACAACAATTGTGTACTACTCTCAATAATTTGTTCTGTGTACTTGAGGTAATAAAGCCATTTCTGGATAGATTTGGAATTCCACCTGGGTGGTTATTTAGTGAAAACCTTTTTGTTAAATTAATGTATTCCCGGTTTACGTATAGCTGAACAAGAGTGTGTCTAGAAAGATTCATAAATATGCTCTTTTTCTTAATAATTGAATATACACTCAAATACTCAAAATACCACTGATTTGACACTATTTTGATGACTAAATATATATCTTTAGATACGACCTACCCAAAAAAACATTTTATTATTTGTATTTAACTTACAACCACTGAGCATAGTGGTCTGGTCATTTGTTTGATTTGAATTTTGATTTAGGTTTATTTGAAGTTGATAAGGCGACTTGTTTATAAAGAGTACGTTCAGGGAAACCGCTATAAAATTAGTCCTATAATAGCGATTGCAGTACTTTTTGAGTTGTATTATAAGAACAAAGGTTCTATTTCAGTATTTCAGAAATTCGCTCAGGAATGCGCACCTGATAATGGTTCTTGGCTCGGGCACATGTAATGTATTGGCCCTTTATATTCATGCTGTACGAATGACTACTTTTGTATTTTATTTTATATTTTATTTCAATAAAAATGTTCAAATTTAAAATATTAATGAAAAAGATCAAAACATCATCCTTATTTGAAAGGAAAAACTGGGTGAAATTTGGATTTGAGGCCTCGATTTCACCTAGTCGAATCCAGGCCTCTCCTCTTTTTCGTCGTAAAAAGTCCTTATTTTAATTTCAACATGAAACCCACACCCCAAGGTATTTTGATATTTGTAATGCATTGAGTTGTGTTTTGTCCCAACTCACATGAATGCCTAGCTCAAGTAATTTGGCTAAAAAAGTAGGCCAAAATACCGGGGGTGTGTTTTGTGTGGCTTCATCAGACAAAACAATGACCACATCATCGACATATCTGTAAATATCCAAAATTAATGTTTGTAGACCAAAAAGATTCCTTAATCTAAAAAATTCATTTTCTACTATTTGCATGACCAGGTCATGAAAAATGGGGGATAATGGAAGTCCGAATAATAGATTTGTGCGTCTTAAATAGAAATGCGGAATTTCTAGACCAAGACATTCTGCAATTTCAGAGTCAACTTTGACATGAGAGAAACTAGACTTCATGTCAATAGTCACTAAAAACATGCGTTTTGCGGTAAGTACGTTAAGAAGTTTATAGCATTTGCTTGGCTAAAATGAAACACCTTTGAAAGAACCGTAATGGGGTGACTATCTATGCATGGGCGGATTCGTTCGATCATTTTGGCTGTTGTCTTATCGTACCTTACCTCAACTACTCCATGTACAGGATTGATTATCGAAAAAACATCCTGAAATTCAGGAAGATTAGGGGATATCAATTCCAATGTACCTTGGATGACTTGATCCAGGATTCGTTTCAAAAATGCATGTTTATTTCTGAGGAATCGTGAGCGTATTTGATCAGGTACGATTGGGACAAAAGCTTGGTCTTTTTTAATGAAAAAATGTCGAACTTTGTGTGAATCTATGTGCATTAGATAAATCTCTCCCATGGTTTTGATAGGTTTGTCTAACAAATGATCATCAAAAAATATGTCACTAGTGACCCCTTCTTTGATGATTCTTTGGGTAATTCTAGGGTGTGCCAAATTCTCCCAATTTTTTGAGATTGCCTTGAGAAATGCTTGTTGACAAGAGTGTGGCAGATTTGCAGAAAATTTACAGTTAGATAATATCAGATGTTTTTCCTTGCTGATAAGTCTACTATCATTATGCAAATATTTTAATGTGTGCATGTCTGAGACCTTAGGAACCTGTGCGTGAGCGCAAAAATTATCGTTTAAGATAATGTTCTCATTAAAATTTTTGCGGGGTAGACTTACTACTCGTTTCTCTTGTTTGTCCTCGAATAGCATTGTTTGTGGTAGCCACGGCGGGTGAGGTATCGGCATCGCATAAGTGCTTAGCAAAGCTGGAAAGATAAATATCATCATCAAAGGTCCCTGAAAAACGAAAAGATAAGATTTTTTCGGCCAATTTTGTTCTAGTCAAAAATCATTTTTGGTTAAAAAAAAGGAGTATATTTTGTACAACTGGTTTTATTATTACGTATTGTGAAAATTGAGAAAACTCCTTATTATATAATTCTCAAAAATTGTGAATACCCAGTCACATTTCTTTGAATTATTTATTAAACTAACCTTGATCTCTCGCAAACTGGACCGATAACATGATATTGTATATCTGAATAACCTCATCTTCTTCTTCTAAAATAATTCTCTGCCATGCCGCATGAAATGGTCCATTTTTTTGCCAGCCGATTTTCCTTGGGTTTCTTTTCTTTGTTGTTTTCTCATAAACTTCCGTCAGTACCTCTGTTTTAATTTTCAGAACATCTTGTATGTCTCTAATAACGAAGTTCTTAAAATAAAAATTGAATATATATTTAATTTTAAATTTAATAAATATTTACTTGAGGTGCTGTCATTCGTAACCCGGCTGACATCTAAATGGTTTCTCGCTATTGTTGTTTCGCGATCTCCCTTTCGCGAGCTCACGTGACCATCGTTCACCAACCAATCAGCTTCGATTTTGTGATATCGTGGGAACTAAAATAACGGTCTAATCTTAATTGAGTCATGCGCAACGGGGCGTGGGTGTGTACCCCACTTCAGTCACCACTTAAAATTACATACTCTAAAATTATTATACGGTAATTTGGGCTAATAATCCCACTTCAGTAACCACTATAGAGCAATAAAGGAGTCCGGGGTGTATCTCTGGTAGTACGAGCTTATTGGCCCCAAAATATAAAGTGAGCCCCAGTTGAAATACCACTGATTTGACACTATTTTGAATCAAAATTTTTGATGACTAAATATATCTTTAGATACGACCTACCCAAAAAACATTTTATTATTTGAATTCAACTTACAAACACTAAGCCTAGTGATCTGGTCATTTCTTTGATTCGAAGTTTGATTTTGATTTAGGTTTATTTGAAGTTGATAAGGGGACTAGTTTACAAAGAGTACGTTCAGGGAAACCGCTATAAAATCCGTTCTATAATTAGGACGGTTAAAATTATACAAGTTGATTGACTGTGGCGAGTTGCACGAGTTTTAAACCAGAAGGGGATTTTCCTTACTAGACTAGCGACACTAGGTCATGACGCAATGTCAGAGGTGCCATCGCGTCTCGATGAGTGAATTTGATTTCATATTATCTCTATTGCAATAGAAATAATATACCACCATGGTGGTATTGATTTCATTTTTTCGGTCAAATGTTCCAATAAATGGAATCCAATTATAGATAGTCGTTTTTGAAAAAGCTGCAACGAAATTTTTTTATTTTTCTCTCGTTTTTTCTCTCATTTTTATTTTCTGAAACCACGCGTTTATGAAAAAAGCTGCAAGGAAACGCATTCAAGAAAAGTTCTATTTTTTCTTTTTTTTTCCTTTTTCTTTAGATTTGGGTATTCAACAACAATGTTCTAACGATAACGGATTATCTTTTTTTATCATCTTCTTCTCGTTGCAATTTGGACTTTTTATTTCTTCATTCGCATCATTTTTTGTTGTTGAATGAGTCAAAAGATCAAAATAAAAATAAAACGCCATTTCATACTTTGAATAATAAGATAAATGTTTTATTGTTGCCAGACATCGTCATGTGTAATCCAAGAGATAAACTTCAAAAATAGTTTGTGAAGAAAATAAATGATAATTTCAAGTTTTTTCTCATAATGAAGGCCAAATTAGGCATTTTTTGCTAATAAATTAAGGGCATTTATCTCTCATAATATGGGCCATAAATTATGGCCCATAATCACTGAAAATAATTGTACACTCCCCCCTCATGATAAGGGCCACTTTTGTCTCCTGAAAAAGT
>SCLG01000693.1:774-11102 GCA_004367875.1 Oikopleura albicans
CCGGAATTTTGAGCAATAATTTTCCAGAAAACCCTATCTTTATATGTTAAAGACTGCGCCGTTATCTGGTCATTATTACGTAACAAAATGTTTTCTGGTGAAAATGTTGGCCAGATAACGGCGCAGGTGGTGTAATTCAATAAGTTTTCTTGAAATTAATTAGAGGTTGATGACTGAGAGCGTAGGCGTGATCCTGAAAAATGGAGTCCGAAAAGAAATTTAGAAGGGATCGCTGTTTTTCGGAGAAAAAGTTTTTTAGCGAAAATGTTATTCCGAGAAAAAAAGTGTTTTTATCCAAAAGATTTTCCACCAAAAAACCGTGGTACTATTGCGCGTTGGGCGTTGGGAAAAATCGGAGCGTTGGCCAACGCTTGCGTTGGGCGTTGAGGAAATTTGGAGCGTTGGCCAACTTTTCCAACACTGTTTAGAATCACTCACGAGGCGTCATAAAGAGGTTCTGTGGCTTTTTTTTATGTTTTGGAATTTCGTTCACTATTAACTCCCAGGGGAAAAATGGAGCTAATTATCTAAAAATAAATCACCTTGAAACTATTCTAATTTTTTAACATTTTAGGTCAACACTGTTTATTACACGTTCGGCACCGAAGCCAGTCTGCTTTTATTACATAAGGTCATTAGAAACAAACTCAAACTTTGGCTTGCTTATCAAAGCAAAAAAAGTTGTATTAGTCATCTAAAAATTGAGTAAATTATCACTTAACATGTTTGTATGATGCAACACATACAAATTACAAACCTAATAAATCAACGATTAACTCTTACAAGCCAACTTGGTCAATTTTTGATCATGAAATTTCGTTTTTGTTTCAATCATACCGTATGAGCAAGAGATAAAGGAAAAATTCCAAAAATAAATTCGAATTAAATTAAAGTTAGTGACAAAAAATATTTAACTAAAACTTTAGTTAAAAAATACATAAATAAATGAAGTACACCACATGAGACGTTATGTTGACACTTTTTGGGATTGGGAACTTTGGTTTCCGCCCACGCCCTAACCCGTTATGTTAACAATCGCCTACGCCGTATCCAGTTATGTTAACAAAATCCAGTACGTTAACAATTGTATGTTAACAATTTTTGAGGTTTGATAGTGTTACCATAACTTGTTATGTAGTGTGTTTAAAAAAAAATTTATTGAGATTTTTTTAAGCAAAAATTTAAAGACAAATTTATATTATTACAGAAAAATTTTTAAAATTGTTACTTAATTCTGAAACAATAAAAAATCTGCTTAAATTTCATAATAGAAAATTAAAAATTACGAAAAATACATTCCAAGCAAAACTTTTATGACACCAAATAACTAAATATAGACACGTTTTGTTAACACACGTTATGTTAACAAAATTACATTATGTTAACACTTTTTGCGATTTGATTTACTTCGATTTCCAATTGTTCAACCAAACGCCCTTCCACATTATGTTAACAAAATTACATTATGTTAACAGTTTTTGACGTTTGATGGTGTTAACATAACGTATTAGGTGGTGTAATTGTAAAGTGATATAACTGTGCCTTTTTCTGATTTTTTTTTATAAAATTAAGTAAATCCAAAGCCATAACGTTATAAGGTACGAGTAAACCACAATCGTTTACCCTACACGTTAACAATTTAAATGTTATTACCGGAATCTGAAGTTTACATTTAATTATAATGTAATGTTAATAGCCCAATTAAAGATTATTTATCTAAATCGTAATCATTTATTATAAATTTAAAAGTGGCGACGTTTTGAGCATAGAATGGGTAATTTGTTCATCATGTATAAACATGTTTAACTCCCACACACTAAGCGTTTGTTTTAAGCACAATGGGATGCAATTGTTGCAACGTTTTGTTGATCGTAAAGCACTTTGTCCCAACTAATTACGAAAGAACTTTTGGGAAATTTAACTCCTTCTAGAATCTTTCAACTAGCGTCAATTTATTTACATAAAACGGATTTTGTGGAAAAAATAGAACATAAAAATGCAGTTATAAATAAAGCATAATTAACTCACAGGGGGAAGTGCGTTTAAAAAGACACGCAACTGGTTATTTTTCGTCGATTTAGGGCATATGGAGGCCACGTTGGACAAAACGGGTATTGGTGACCCCCTCAACTTTCCGAGATAATTCGATTGACGATGTTTTTTTTTGCGTAGGTTGGAAATTTCAAACAGCTCTCTAGGGGGCCCTGGTGGCCCAAATCAATTTCTGAATAGTCGACGTAATTTGACGAGCTCTACAACTTGGCTTTACCAGTTTTTTTAATTATTGCGAATTATTGTGAACTTTTTAAGTGCGTGTTTATTTACACGCATTTTCCGCCTACGGGTTCCCAAAAACTCCTTCCCCCTGAGAGTTAAAGTACTGTTTGAACGGACAAGACTCGGCACGTCATGGTACGTCATAAATCCACTTTTGGCGCTACAATTTGTAAATGAAGAGACTAATTGGAATTATTAGATACGGTTTCGTGCCCGATGTGCTGATTATTATGAAATTAAAAAAATGTGTATTGATGCATTATATTGTTAGTAGTATAGACTATAGTCTATAGTCTAATCGTAATTTTTTTAAAATTTTGTTCGAACAAAAAAAAATTACTTCTGTTTTTACATTTTTCTATACCATATGCGCAGTTATCTTTCAATTTTTTTTCCAAAAAAATTAATAATAAAAAAACTGCATTTTACAGTGTTTTAAAAATATAATTTTAATTTTAAAATGAATATAATTGCGCAGTGCGTAGGCGATAAAGTCAGAATTAAGTTCTAGAATTTCATCCAAAAAATAATAGAATATCCTAAACACTTATCGGGACATATCGTTATTGAAAGATAACGGACTAGTTGGTATCTTTTATACAGAGGGTAGGCCAATTCTGGAACGATTTGCGATTTTGAGCCAAAGTCCCCTTTTGTTCCAGAATTGGACTTTTAACCCAAAAACCGTTCCGGAATTAGACTTTTTCGTTCCGAAATGGGACTTGAAATCTTTTTTGAAATAAAAAGCGTTCCGGAATTGGACTTTTTTCTGGTAACTGTTCCGGAATGGGGTGTTCCGGAATTGGCCTACCCTCTGTATTAGAAAAGCATTTTATAAGTCATTTTTAACCAAGACAATTTCCTAAAATAAATTTCAGCACAAATTTAGATGCACAAAACCAAAAAAAAAGAAAACGAAAATTTGGTGCTTTTTAGAGTAATAATATAAAATTTTGAGCGGATCTGAAACCGGCTTGCTGATATACCGTGTATCAAAATATTTGTAATTTCCGTGGTGTATATACGGTATAAATCAGGAAAGTAGGTTCAATTAAAATACACGATTTAATTTGCGAACCGACTGCAAATCGACTTAACCAAAAATATACTTCCAGATCTTAACATTACGATGAAGGAAGTCACTGAAAGTGCACATCTTAATTACTTTATTTTTTTAGATGAATTAAAATTGGCTTTACACTCGAAATTATATCGAGCAAAGCGATGACTAATCTTGTAGAAATGAAGTGAACACGTTTTAAGGAAGAAAAAATGCGTTTTACAACTCCACCACTTTATTTCCATCTAAACACAGCTATAAAAACAGAGGTGGCCAATTTTTGTCAATTAATGCCCTACACGGCAAAAATGATATCTTAAAAACTCCCATACACCCTCTGCACAGTTATCTTACAGAAATGTAGTAGTTCGTCATGTTTTCGTAATAAATCAATTTTATGCCTACGCTTTTATATTGTAACCAATTATATTGTAGAAATGTAACATTTCGTCATTTTCCGCCAACGCACTGCGCAGTTATCTTGCATATTTTGGAAAGTATTTTTACTATACAACTACGCAAGGGGTTATATGATGCAGTTCTATTGGTATATCACGAATTTGAATTTTAAAATGAGCGGGGAGAAACTTTTTGGCGCCGGAGCGCATTGTTTATCGTGAAAAGACATCTGAGTGAAAAATGCTCTCGGGCGCCAAAAGTTTTTCTGGCCACAAAAAAAAATCCCCCTCCCCTCTAAAAATTATATTTATGTTTAAGGCTTTCATTTATGCACCAAACCGACGTTTATTGTCGGGATTTTTTGGGGGCCCTGAAAATTGTTTGTTTTTCGAAGAAATATTCGAATTTATGCGATAAAATTAACATACAAATGGAACAATCTTTATCCTAAGTTCTAGATAAAGGTGTTGTAGTTCAAGTTTTAGAGAGCTTGACATGAGAAAAAAAAACTTTTATCCAAAAAGCTGCCAAAATCATAACAAGTATGATATGCGTCACATGGACTGATAACGCCACACGGGCTATATATCTCAAATTTTGTTCAATTAGCAATCTCCTGTAGCTCCAGCAATTTTATGTTTATTAAATAACACTGATAATATTATACATTGTTGATAGTCTTTAACAAATGCATTTTTTTTTCAATTAAGCTTGAGGTCTTGAAAAATGCGCGTTTGTCCTTAACAGTACACCACTCGCGCAGTTATATTACAAGCAGTTAAGGGCGCACCGTGTGGGCGTTAGCTCTGAAAAAAATTATCCTAAAAGTCACGTGAGTTGGAATATATCAATTCTATGACAAAGCAGCCCCAAGAAACGACGTCTAGGATTCACAAGGCACTAATCTAACACGGTAGAATTCCGTGTTAAAAAATCACCTAAGACGTTAAAAAATAAATCACCTTAGAAGTTTGCTTTGTTAAAAAATATCCGTGTTAAAAATCGTGATAAAAGTCGTGTTAAAAATCATATCAAAAATTCCGCGTTCAAAAAATGGATCCCGAATTGGCGCGCTCCAGCCGCGCTAAACGGCGCCTTTCTGGCGTCAAACTTATTCCACGGGTATTGACCCGTCCTTATCTCTGGAAACTCGAAATGAATTCAAGAGTAAAAAAACGTTTTAGGTGGGAACATTACGGCTAGAAATAAGGTTATAATTCAAATACCAAAAAAAAAACTGACCCTGATTGGGCAAATTGTACAGACTGGACGGTACAAAAAGCGACCAATTGTTGACAAGTGAAATGTCGTAGAGACAATTTCAAGAATTTTTGTCAACAATTGGTCGATTTTTATACCGTCCAGCCTGTATTATAGTCTAAAATATATGTCCAATTAGGCCGTTTTTGAAACAAAAAAATGTTAATTAAAAAAAAAAGTGTTAATGAATTAGACACGTATCACGGGGAAGGGTTTAACTCCCAGATCTCACCGCCCAATGATATTAAGAAATGACTATTTTTCTTAACTCGCATCATCCCGTTAAATCAACGATCGGAGCAATCTTCGTTTTGAAAAAAATCCGGTTTCTGATCGTTTCTCAGCGGTGCCTTGACAGCTTCAGACAATAATATTTATTCAGCGGTTAAATTTAAAACAAATTTAATCCCCGACGTTTGTTTCAACACCGCCCGTTCTTTTTTTTTTGAAATTTACAGTGGTTTTAAATATTGCAAATTTACCAACCGCATTTTGGGCCCTCTTGGACCAATTTTTAAGTCTAATTTTACTACTAAAATAAGTTAAGATCTGAAAAGTGTTCAAGTTTCCTTTAAAATACTAATATCTGTAATAGTTTATCTGGATTTATTTAATAAAAAATATATAGAGTAGTTGCGCCAAATAATGGTACAAATAATAGTACAAAGACCTGGACGAGTTAAATACATATATACAGTCATTACTCAGGATACATAACAAAGCCTAGGCGCATAAAAACAATCCAGACATTGTTTAAAATTTTAATTCATAAAAAGCGTTTTATAGAAATACAAAATTAGATCAAGTTCAACTTTTACTAGCCACAGTCCGACGACCGCTACCGCCAAATTGGGGGATTTTCGGAACATTGGCCACAGACGCGTCCTTAAACTTCTTTAAACATCTTTCAGGACTTCCAAAATTTATATAATAATTTCCACAGCATTCATTTTTACTGGGGCGTTATGAATAGTCCTTACCAAACTTCATTTTTTTCATTTTTGCTCCGTCGGGCCAAAATGTAATAGTCCTTACCCGCTCGCAGCTCAAGTCAACACGCCTAGACCTGCCATGTGTATCCGAGGCGCCAATGAGTCATTTGTTTTTCTATTTAGATAATNTCCAACCTACGCGAAAATAACACCGTCAATCGAATTTTCTCGAAAATTTGAGGGGGGGGTCACCAATACCCGTTTTGCCCTACGGGGCCTCCATATGCCTTAAATCGACGAAAAAACCAGTTGCGTGTCTATTTACACGCACTTCCCCCTGTGAGTTAAGTTCTAGAAATTTATTCAAAAAATAGAATATTCCAAACATTTATCGCGACATATCGTTTTTGAAAGATAACTGCGTAGTTGGTAAGGAAACTTTCTAAAATAAATTTCAGCAAGAATGTTAATTCGGTGCTTTTTAGAGTAATAATATAAAATTTTGAGCGGATCTGGAGCCGGCTAACTGATATACCGTGTATCAAAATATTTGTAATTTCCGTGGTGTATATACGGTATAAATCAGGAAAGTAGGTTCAATTAAAATACACGATTTAATTTGCGAACCGACTGCAAATCGACTTAACCAAAAATATACTTCCAGATCTTAACATTACGATGAAGGAAGTCACTGAAAGTGCACATCTTAATTACTTTATTTTTTTAGATGAATTAAAATTGGCTTTACACTCGAAATTATATCGAGCAAAGCGATGACTAATCTTGTAGAAATGAAGTGAACACGTTTTAAGGAAGAAAAAAATGCGTTTTACAACTCCACCACTTTATTTCCATCTAAACACAGCTATAAAAACAGAGGTGGCCAATTTTCGTCAATAAATGCCATACATGGCAAAATGATATCTTAACTCTCAGGGGGGAGGAGTTTTTGGGAACTCATAGAGGGAAAATGCGTGTAAATAAACACGCACTGGAAAAATCACAATATTTTGCAATAATTCAAAAAAACTGGCAAAGCCAAGTTGTAGAGCTCGTCAAACTACGTCGATATGACTATCAGAAATTGATTTAGGCCACCAAGGCCCCCTAGAGAGCTGTTTGAAATATCCAACCTACGCAAAAAACACCGTCAATCGAATTTTCTCGAAAAGTTGAAGGGGTGGTCACCAATACCCGTTTTGCCCTACGGGGCCTCCATATGCCTTAAATCGACGAAAAAAACAGTTGCGTGTCTATTTACACGCACTTCCCCCTGTGAGTTAATAACTCCCATAAGTTATGGACCATAACCCTCTGCACAGTTATCTCACAGAAATGTAGTAGTTCATCATGTTTTCGTAATAAATCAATTTTATGCCTACGCTTTTATTTTGTAACTAATATTGAAAAATGTAACATTTCGTCATTTTCCGCCAACGCACTGCACAGTTATCTTGAACATTTTTGAAAATACTTTTACTCCACATCTGCGTTGAGGGTTAGTTTGAATTAAAAAACATGAGAGGGGAAAAACTTAGCGCTAGAGCCCGTTGTTTATCGTGAAAAGTCATCCGAGTAAAAAATGCTCTCGGGCGCCAAAAGTTTACCTGGCCACAAAAAGAAAAACATATCCCCGTTTAGAAATTATATTTATTTTAAAGGCGTTCACTTACGCACCTAAAAGCGACCCTTATTTATAATCCTTGCTTTTGTTAGGCGTAAGCGATGTTTTTTGTGGGGTCTTATTTGGCCGCGGCGCTGTATGTCCTAAAGTTTGTTTGTTTTTCGAAGAAATGTTCGAATTTATGCGATAAAATTAACATACAAATGGAACAATCTTTATCCTAACTTCTAGATAAAGGTGTTGTAGTTCAAGTTTTAGAGAGCTTGACATGAGAAAAAAAAACTTTTATCCAAAAAGCTGCCAAAATCATAACAAGTATGATATGCGTCACATGGACTGATAACGCCACACGGGCTATATATCTCAAATTTTGTTCAATTAGCAATCTCCTGTAGCTCCAGCAATTTTATGTTTATTAAATAACACTGATAATATTATACATTGTTGATAGTCTTTAACAAATGCATTTTTTTCAATTAAGCGTGAGGTCTTGAAAAATGCGCGTTTGTCCCTAACAGTACACCACTCGCGCAGTTATATTACAAGCAGTTAAGGGCGCACCGTGTAGGCGTTAGCTCTGAAAAAAATTATCCTAAAAGTCACTAACGTGAGTTGGAATATATCAATTCACCTAAGAAGTTAAAAAAATAAATCACCTTAGAAGTTTGCTTTGTTAAAAAATCCGTGTTAAAAGTTTTCGTGTTAAAAATCGTGATAAAAGTCGTGTTAAAAATCATATTAAAAATTCCGCGTTCAAATAATGGATCCCGAATTGGCGCGCTCCAGCCGCGCTAAACGGCACCTTTCAAACTTATTCCACGGGTATTGACCCGTCCTTAACTCTGGAAACTCGAAATGAATTCAAAAGTAAAAAAAAAACGTTTTAGGTGGGAACTTCTCACTGGGAATCAAAATACGATTATTTTTTAAAACATATTACTGCTAGAAATAAGATAATAATTCAAATACAAAAATAAAAAAAACTGACCCTGATTGGGCAAAAGTCTAAAATATGTCCAATTTGGCCGCTTTTAAAACAAAAAAAAAAATGTTAATTAAAAAAAGTGTCAATGAATTAGACACGTATCACGGGGAATGGTTTAACTCCCAGATCTCACCGCACAATGATATTAAGAAATTACTATTTTTTTTTAACTCGCATCATCCCGTTTAATCAACGATCGGAGCAATCTTCGTTTTGAAAAAATCCGGTTTCTGATCGTTTCTCAGCGGTGCCTTGACAGCTTTCGACAATAATATTTATTCAGCGGTTAAATTTTAAACAAATTTAATCCCCGACGTTTGTTTCAACACCGCCCGTTCTTTTTTTTAATTTACAGTGGTTTTAAATATTGCAAATTTACCAACCGCATTTTGGGCCCTCTTAGACCAATTTTTAAGTCTAATTTTACTACTAAAATAGGTTAAGATTTGAAAAGTGTTAAAGTTTCCTTTAAAATACTATCATATGTAATAATTTATCTGGATTTATTTGATAAAGAATATATATAGTAGTTGCGTCAAATAATGGTACAAATAATAATACAAAAACCTGGACGAGTTACATATATACTCTGGAGTCATACAGTCATTACTCTGGAGACATAACAAAGCCTAGGCGATTTGAATGTGATGATTTTATTCGAACCTACTAGGAACCTTGAAAAAAAAACCTGACGTATTCCTATATTATTTAGGTCGCATAAAACAATCCAGACATTGTTTAAAATTTTAATTGATAAAAAGCGTTTTATAGAAATACAAAATTAGATCAAATTCAGCTTTTACTAGCCACAGTCCGACGACCGCTACCGCCAAATTGGGGGATTTTCGGAACACTGGCCACAGACGCGTCCTTAAACTTCTTTGAACATCTTTCTGGATTTCCAAAATTTGTATAATAATTTCTACCGCATTCATTTTTACTATAATGAACCAGATAACGTTTTTTTTTCACTGACCAATTTGGCAATTAACTCCTTCAGGCTGTAACATTTTTTTAACGTTTTTGTTGAAAGAAAATTTCTTGCAAATTTACCCAATACGTGTTTTAGGTTGCTTACGGCCATTTGAGCGCGACGTTTAAAAATAAGCTTACGCTAACTTCGACAATGCGACTCCGGGGGTTAACATCTATGTATTGTCTTTGTAATACAATTTATAAAATGTATAAACTAACTTGTACTAATAATTTACTTGAGTTAATAAAACCCATGTTCGGAATTGACGTGTAATTTGACCCCTCGAGAATCACATGTCAGATTTTAACTTAACTCCTGACGTTTAAATCAAAAATTATGTCGCTTCCGTCTATGTCTAAAATTTTGAATTTCTCAGTGATTTCTACTATTTTAAGATAATTTGTATAATTTGACCTCTGGGTGTCACATTACAAATAATATGTTGCTTTTTTGGGAAAAAAATAGCTCCGTTTATCTTGATACCATAACTGGAATAAGTTTTTGAAAGTTCTTTCGGGAACACGGGACACCTCCCAGGCAGTGATTTTCAACTTGTTCAGCAAAAAATCGAATTTTTTTGGCGTGATCGTCGACAATTTTGATGTCGCTCGAATCATCATAGAGTCCGAATTGATCGGTTCTAGTCAATAGGCAAAATAACGTGACCACAAATTTTTTCATTTCCGTGGTTTGTTTGTTTGTTTTTCTCCGGTTTGTTTGTTTTTTATTTCTCTCTATAAACAATGGGTTTCTTCGTCAGCGATTAATGTCTCTTTCAAGATGAAATCTCTTCGAATATGATATAAATGATATTT
>SCLG01000693.1:12086-24054 GCA_004367875.1 Oikopleura albicans
AAAAAAAAATGTATTGAGAATTTGAAAATTTTCGAAAGGGCGAGCGGCGGGGAGTGAAAAAAAAATGTTGGTGTAGAGTGCTTTCCCTCCACCGCCACCAATGTCAGCGAAGCACCGCGAGTTGAGACAACTTGACTTCCATTGGTAAACGATAGGCCCAGGCCCACACCTTATTGGTCACCCCCGAATACTCCTCTTTTTTGTTTGATCGCACTTTTTCATCGATACCAACGTGGACTCTATTGAATTTTACTCAAAAATGGTAATACTATTTTGTATAAACCGTAAAACAACAAATATGGTGAAAAATAATGATTTTCGTTTTAAGCTTCTTATTCAATTAATTACTTACTTACTACAGTTGATTACTTTAGTTGTTTACAAATTCCGTAAATTATAAAATTTTTTTAAAATCAAATTTACCGAAAAGGTTGCCCAGAATTGATTGGGCGGAATTCCGCGGAAACAATTTTACAAAAAAAAAAGTAATCAAGCAAAAAATTAAGGACGGGACATCACAGTTGTTTAACATGTTAATTAACTCGTTATAACGCGCCAAAGAATGAACGGATTTTTTTTTATTATTATTTTATTTTGAAGCCCTGTTCTTCTTCTCTTACTGGGGTGATTTTCAACCTTAACCCTCGTCCTCCATGGACCCAAACGTAAAAACAATTTTCTAAAAAAATATTTTTTTCCCATATAAAAACGATTTTTTGATTTCAAATCCGTTGTCCGTTTTTCATTATCACAAGCCGTTCTCTTTTTATTTAGAAAAAAAAAGTGAAATGGGTAGCTAGCTACCCAATATGCGCATGACTGTTAAAATTGAAACCCTTGTTTTTTGTCAACAAATTAAAAAAAAGTTGCGCAAATCAAAAAATGCGCGGAAATTGAATGTTCTAATTAGCTTCAAATTTAAAAATTCATTTTAGAATAACGGAATTGTCAAATATAGAATTAAAATATTAGTAAACATTAGCTAAAACGTGCGTTCCATAATACACATCCCTACATAATCACTCAAAACTTAAACGCTATTTTATTTCGTGCGGTATTTAAGGTTTTTTGTTATAATTATTACATATAGTGTTTTTTTTGCGATCAAAATGAGCTCCAAATACACTCCCTGAGGGTTTATCTGCCCGGGGTTTATCTGCCCAAAAAGCCCCGATGGATGGTTTATCTGCCCAGTTTTTGAGGAAAAGTTTTCCAGGATTCCCGCCCACGCATGAGGGTTTATCTGCCTACTGAGTCATTTTTTGGACCTTCATCGTATAATTTCAAAATCTCTTTTTTTTTTGTATCAACCGACAAGTGATAAATAACGTTTTTCTTTTTTGTCATTTTGTAATTTCAATTTTAATAAGAACAAGATATACAGTTTATGCACTGAAACTTGATAAAANCTCCCTATTCTAACGCTAGTAGGTTGAAAGCTTGTTTGTGATTGGCCCGCCTCCTCTCTTCCAATGCTGTTTTGTTCAGTTTTTATTAGGGTGCTCCTGCTCCTGCGAATATAATGTACAATTTGTAAATTTGGTTATGTATAAATTATACATATTTTTGTACGTAAATTATACGTATAATATTATCTGGAATTAATCTGGAATTGGCGGATTTTATTTATTGAAAATTTTCCAAAGCGCCTGGATATGAACCGTCCATGGAGAATTTTTTAAAAGCTCTTTTGGCCAAAAAATTCCTTCGGCTAGGGCCCCTTCAATTATGAAACAATATTTTGGTTTTCTAAAACGTGACAGACGCCCTAACGTTCGAAGTCAAACAACATATTTTATTTCCACGGTAATATTTTAATACTCCTTGATATCTATAAATGATTGTGAAGTAACTTTTTAAATCTGCTCAGACTTCTAAACGTGAAAAGGGGGGCCTCTTGTGACTTCTTGGTCGAGTGCAAAGTGGTTGTGATTTTCTGTTTTTGGTTCTTTTTGGCGTCACTCTTGAGACGTCTTCTCGATTTCAAAGTGAAAATCAAAAAAAAAAATATTACTTTGCAATCGCCAGTAATTGATGGCAAACTCAATCGTAACGTGTGGCTATTTATTTAACACACTTTAAACATCACCAAAATTATCGTCCGTATTATTTTACCGTAGACTCTTTTTAGCTTTCATGACATCTCGATGTTATACATTGCCTATCTAATTAAGTTTACACCGATTTAATAACAAAATTTAATTAACTCTCAGGGGAAGGAGTTTTTGGGAACCCGTAGGGGGAAATGTGTGTATATATACACACATATGAAAAATCACAATAATTCGTAATAATTCAAAAAAACTGGTAAAGCCAAGTTGTAGAGCTCGTAAAACTACGTCAATCTGACTATTCAGAAATTGATTTGGGCCACCAGGGCCCCCTAGAGAGCTGTTTGAAATCTTCAACCTACGCAAAAAATAACACCGCCAATCGAATTTTCTCGAAAAGTTGAGGGGGGGTCACTAATACCCGTTTTGCTCTACGGGGCCTCCATATGCCTTAAATCGACGAAAAAACAAGTTGTGTGTATTTATACACACACTTCCCCCTGGGAGTTAAATTGAAAGTGAACGTTCCTTGAGTTTTCCGCCTACGCCCTACTCAATTTATTTAATACTTTTTTACCAAAATTCATATTTGAATTCTCCTTTCGACCAATTTTAATTTATAATTGATACCGATTCAGTCGGTGCCTATGTTAAATTGCCGAGCCACTAAGATATCACAAATTGTTATTATGTTTCCAGCAGGCTTCCAAAAGGTCGGTTTTTATCGTTTCCTATAGCTAAATGTCATATCAAAAGATAGAAATCTGGACAAAAGTGCATGTTTTTTATCAGTAAAATGCCTCCTGAACATTTGTAGGGGTATGATAGCTTTCCTCACAAATTACCGACTTTAAAATTTCAAGCATTAAGGACCGGCCGTACTTATTGTGTACAAACTCAACGTATTAAAAAACGATCTTGGAAATCACTAAAAACATTCATTTGACAAAAAAAAAAATTCAATTGATTAGCGGAAAAGTGTGTACCGCTTTTTCCGTATTTTTACCCTAATTTTCGGTACCATGATTATTGGTTATGAACTTGGGGAAATTCCCTGAAGTTGAGGAACCCCAAATTTTCAAGGCGACTCCAATGACCGGAAAAAATAAAACTTTATTTTTACAGCTCTTTAAAAACATTCATTTTTTATGATGAACCTGAGCCAACTCGAGGTATTCATAGGGTATGAACAATAAAAAAAGTTTTTCAGACATTACCAAAATGAACGTCCTTGACTTTTATGAGTGTTCCACTTGCTCATTTCGCTCCATTTTGGCGTTCGTGTTCCACTTCATAAAAAAATTGTAAATCTTTACAAAATAATCTTTAGAACTACGAAAAAAACGATTCAGTTTTAATTGAAACATTTTTTTATGATTTGCACAAAGTTAAATCCGAATACGTGGTAAAATAAGTTATTTTTATTGTAAATCTAATAAATTAACACCGCCTGAGTTATTATCAAGTTTATTAATATCGGTTATTAAACAAAACTTATAAACTTCAATCCTGTAAAAACGACTAGTTTAGGGCATTTCAACTGGGAATTCAGTTTGACGGACAAGGTGCGTAATTAACTGTCACGTTTGTGGGGAAACGCCGTGTATTTCAATCAAAGGGGGCATATCCGTTTTGGTGAAAATTATAATAAAACCGAAAGTATTATACAAACATTTAATTTTTTTATAAAACAGTTTTCTTGAAAGACATTTCTACTCGGCGTTTTACATGAACTTCCGCCATCTTTTCTCATGCAATTTCTAGATGGCGATATTCGAGTTTTTGACGTGCGGAAAAAAACTCGAGTTTGGCTATCTAGAAAACACGAAAGAAAAACGGCGTAAATTCATGTGAAACGATGAGTAGTAATTTACGCGTTTTGTAGACTAGAAATTTGTTTGCGTTCATCTTATGGGCATAAGGTCCTCTAAGAATGCATTTTAGGGGTTGGTCGAAAATCCGATATTTTCTCTTTTTTGGGCCAATTTGTCAGTTAATTTGACATAAATTATGTTAACGTTTTAACAAAGCATTAGATCCACCGTGTTAGACTAAATTACGTGCGAGATTATATATATATATATATACCGTATGTGCTCATATTGTTCGGCTTCCAGCAATTTTCTTATGATTTTTAACGCTATTCTGGCATCAACGAGACAGTCTGAGCGCCCACATTCGATATAAATATATACTTTTACGTCCTAGTCGTACGGTTTTCTCTAACCGTGACGGTAGATTCTACCGGGTAGAAGCAATTGCGACATAATTTGCTAAAAGTTCCCATTTGGTATAAGACGTGTCTGGCGCTATTTTTAAACATAGATAAGGGTGCGCATTACAAGGGAGTTGTTCAATCGTCCGGACATGGCTTTGTCTCTTTAATCTCATGTAAATACTCTTTCAACGCTATAAGTAACCTCTTGTGAGTAATTGACGGACAGCTTAGAAAAAAAAATTACTAAAAAAATGACAAAAAAGGCAGTGGAAGTCAAATGACCTCTCAGTCTGATTTTTTGCTTAAAAATTGCCTCTCATGAGATACCATATCTACGGAAATTACAACTTGAACTACTTGCACATATAAATTAGTCATAATGTTCAAATATTGCATCATACTTTTTAACTCATCGTCACAATAAGAGACGTAAAATGATAATATAAGTTTTTTCAGAGTTTTAACTCCTGGGAGTCACTGTGTGACGATCGTCACACAACGGCCTATTTGCCCTCATATCTCATCAAAACGGCCTCAAATCGAAAATCGCTGATAGACGGGTCAAACCAAATTTTATGGAGATAATTTTGGAACAAAACTCGGAATGCTGCTATGTCCGGTTAACCGGCAAAATAACCGGTCATCGATTTGTATGCTTATCATAAGTAAATTATCTGGAAAAGCGACTCTAGGACATTTTAAATGTGCTCTAAAAACAATGTTCCATTTTACGCAATATTTTTGACATATTTTTGTTAACTGGAATTGTGTGATCCATAGTTCGTGGAATGTTCTAAAACACTTTTTGACGTTATCTAATTCACCGTGCGTTTTGTCCAACCGCGATCGACATGAATCAATGGAAATAATGGTTGAGGCAGTTTTCACTTGGTAATTACGATCAAAACATTTTTTTTGGTGAAATTGGCCTCATTTTCTCATCTACAAGAAAAAAAATGCCGGTCTTGATTCTCTGATGGGATAAGTGGCATCTTTGATGGACAAAAATTCTTCCACATTGAACGTTATTTTTGAATTCCAACATTTTGTAATTATTATGTTTTATAAGACAGAGTTTTGTGTTTATTTTACTTGGTATATGTACACAAATTTATAATAATGTTAATTTTTGTGAAAATTTCGCAAAAAAAGGAATACCAAAAATAGAATTTGCTGAAACCTACATAAATGATTTATATGATTAATATACACCACCTGCGCAGTTATCTTTCCACCAAATTTTTCAAAAAGCGGAAAGATAACTGCACCGTCGGGAAGATAAGTGCACAATGTGTAGGCGGTTTGTCTGAAATTTGTAAGTGCGGAAAGATAACTGCACCTACGGGGCCGTTTTAGATTCTTTCAAATTTCTAAGCGGAAAAATGCGCTTCTAAAGAGAAATAAGAGATAAAATGCCAAAAAAAAAAAACAATAAATTTTTTAGTTGTTGTTTTTCGCCCTTTTTGTCTGTTTTCCCTCAGTATTTCCGCCTACGCACTACCAATCTGAGATAACAGTTTTCAATTGAAGTAACACTTTTTCTTGGACATTTATTACATTTTTTTATCAGTTCTGAAAAAAAATTAACTCATAAGGGATATTAGTCGTTTTTAGCTTATAATTTATAAACAACAACAAAAATAAACACAACAAAAACAACAACTAAATATCGCATAAGAATTACGAATTCATTAACTGCTGGTTGTCTATAATGTTATGAAGACTGAAATGAATAAAGTAACACAAATTACAGCTTTTGAAAAAAATGAAAGGGCAAAAAATATTTCGGGCGGAAAGATAACTGCGCTGTGTGTAGGCGGATTAAATGGAAAAATTTTCTCGAAAAAGCGGAAAGATAACTGCACCGACGGGGCTGAGCGGAAAGATAACTGCCGGAAAGATAACTGCGCAGGTGGTGTACATCAAATACATGTATTGCTTTCAGAAAATTTTTATTTTCTTGTGACCGCGCGTAACGTCATAGACCTGACTCACAGGACCGACAATCTGTCAATCTGTCTTTTCAAATAATAGTTCTAAAAAAGTGTTTCTAGTTTTCTAATCATTCGTTGTATTTCTATGACGTGAAATTATATGTCGATTTGATCTTGAGACGCTTCAGAATAACAATGTGACTCATCAGGTAAAAATTGTTGGTTGGGATAAAATTCGTTAAATTTCATAAAATCCCATATAACCTGGTACAATTTGAGAAAATGTAAAAAATTATCTAAAAATATCTAAAAATGTGATGAAATGTGATGAAATGCGATACAATGTGATGAAATGTTATGAAATGTGATGGAATGTGATGGAATATGATGGAATGTGATGGAATGTGATGGAATGTGATGGAATGTGATGGAATGTGATGGAATGTGATGGAATGTAATGAAATATGATGAAATGTGACGAAATGTGATGAAATGTGATGAAGTGTGATGAAATGTGACGAAATGTGATGAAATGTGACGAAATGTGACGAAATGTGATGAAATGTGATGAAATGTGATGAAATGTGATGAAATGTGATGAAATGTGAGGAAATGTGAGGAAATGTGAGGAAATGTGAGGAAATGTGAGGAAATGTGAGGAAATGTGAGGAAATGTGATGAAATGTGCTGAAATGTGATAAAGTAAACAATATTTATCCGATGAGTCTTATTAAAGAAAAATTGTGTCGCTTGAACGCTAACGGGTTAAGTTACATTATTTCCTGAAGTCTATAGTATTTTGAAATAATTATTCTAAAATAAAAAGGTACTTGTGGTTTTCTAATCAGTTGTTTTATTTTTATGACGTGAATCTGTCAGTCGATTTGATCTTGAGACGCTTCAGAAGAAACAACATTTTAGTCTTTTTAGGTTGACAAGGGCGCTCTTTTGAGTACTTACGAGAGCACAGTAGGTATAAATGTAGACATTAATGCTGTCACTTTAAACGCCCAATCTTGACGCAAATTGTCAACCGCGCAAACTTTAACGTCGACTTCAAATACCTTTCATTTTGCGATTTGAGGAACCCAATACGATTTTCACTGCTTTCAAGTAGAACATCTTTAACCCAAATCCAGGGAACATCTAATTTTTGGCGGATTGACTTATCTCATCGAATCATGCCAAACACTTTTTACAACGAATAGACATGGAAAGAAAAGTCAATACGTTTCGTATTTTTAACAAGTTTTTTTTCAAAATATTTTTAAGGTTCTTGACAATTTTAATTAAAGTTCCTAAGATAGGTCAGTGTTAGGGTGCTCGGAACTTTTCTTTCAATTTTCAAAAAGTGCCCAAATCAAATAAATGGACATACTACGGTATAGAGCTCGAAATTTCGAAAAAAAATTCACAAAAAAAAAAAAATTCGAAAAATTTTCGAATTTTTTTTTTCAAATAGTCGTCNCTTTAACCCAAATCCAGGGAACATCTAATTTTTGGCGGATTGACTTATCTCATCGAATCATGCCAAACACTTTTTACAACGAATAGATATGAAAAGTAAAGTCAATACGTTTCGTATTTTTTAACACTTTTTTTCGAAATATTTTTTTAGGTTCTTGACAATTTTAATTAAAATTCCTAAAAAAGGTATGTGTTAGGGTGTTCAGAACTTTTCTTTCCATTTAAAAAAAAGTGCCCAAATCAAATAAATGGACATACTAGGGTATAGAGCTCGAAATTTCGAAAAAAAAAAAATTCACACAAAAAAAAATTTCGAAAAATTTTCGAAAATTTTTTTTTCAAAAAGTCTTCAAAAATGCTATCGAATGGCTAATCTGATTTCTTAATATTATTAACGGTATGGCTGTAGTCTCGAAACTTGCCGGCACCCTAGTATGTGTATACAAGGGGCTGACCAAATAAGGGTCAGTTTTGTGTTTTGAAAAATGACCCTTATTTGGCGATAGCGACCCTTATTTGAGGGGCCATATTTGACGAACCGCCTGTATATGCAAAAAAAACATTTTTTCTCGATATAAGTTTAACGAGTGTAAAGAAGGGTTTTCGACATCAGTTAACTCTATGGTAACCTTATTTTTTCTCCGAAGTTCTGTAGAGCTTATAGGCAGATTTTGAAAACAAGCGTTTTTTAAAGTCAACTGTACAAATTTACAGGTATTTTTTATCATTACCTGTCTAGCTATACCAATGTGTGAATATGGGCACACAATTCCCCTCACGGGTTACTACTTGGTATGGTTCCTGAGAGTTAAGATATTTGAGTAGGGATCGGCGACGGATTAAGACGTCGGTTTGTGTCTTGATGATTACCTGATGGTTACAGCGAACCAAACGATTATTATGTGGTTCGAAAATAAATTAAAATGTGGTTTATTTTATCCACTTGGTCGGGCGACAAATAACACTCAATGAACTCAAGGAGTCCAATCTGGAAATTCGAATTTCAATTTCTATTTAGATCACATTTAAATAGCAACGGTTTACGACGGAATGAAGACTGCTCCTCTAAGTGACAAATCGCAACAGATTAGACCCAGCTAGTTCGCACTTAAAAAGAGGTCTTAATGCTAAACAGAAATATAAATAAATCAACCAATAGTCATAAGACGTAAAAATCTAGGTCTGGATAATTCTTGAACAATTAATCTGAGTGAATAAAAAGAAAATTTGATAAAAATCTGATAAAATTTGAAAAAAAAATATGTTAAAATTTGGAAAAAAATGATAAAAAGTGATAACATTAAAATATACTCATCTCCATAAATATTGTAAACATTAATTAAAATTGATGAAAGTTGATAAACATTGACAAATATTGATAAAAGCTGATTAATATTGATAAAAAGGTTATAGAAAGGTGATAGATATTGATAAAAATTGATCAAAATTGAGGAAAAAACCGCACAAAAATATATTATACAGTATAATTTATACTGCTAATATATATTGACAAAATCATACTATTTCTGTTTGGACAAAATCAGAAAGTTTTACCCGATCACTAATAAAACGTGCATACTTACTTAACCCGTATTTTCTTGCATTAACCTTTATTAACCGATATCTTACAACAAAATTCGTACCAAATAAAAACAATAGTTTAGGCGCTAAACATTATGGCTATTTTTGAACATTTACCTAACTTAAAAAGTAAGCAATTTCAACGCATTTGTCTCTTTATTATAATTTTCGAAAAACGGGTTCATTTGGTTTTTCTGAACAAACGTTTTGTCTTAAACACCGCGGTGCCTTGACCTCTTGTTTTTAACCGGCTTGAGTAAGAAGCATATGTGTGTGGTTTGATCAAACATTTATCGATCAAATTTTGAATATATTTTGAATATTTTGATCATCAAAATACCAAACGAAATATTCTGAGAAATTTAAAATGGCTAATATTATTCATCTGAATGGTATAGTCCTGTGGTCAAAATCATTTTTCGAAAAATGAAAGTTTTCTTTTGCTAGGCAAAATATCATCAGTACTAGAGTAGATGGCTAGATAAAAACGCAAAAAAATGGAATTTTGAGCATTTTTTAAGCTGAAGTTGATCGGATTAGCTGCGCGATGCGTCCTGATGAAGCAATCAGTAACCGTTTTCAAATTTTATATAATTTATATCTTTGTATGTAGTTGGACTAAAAGTTTAACGTTAGTTAATTAAGTAAACATAACCCTTTTGTCTGTCTAATTACATCACCTATCCCATTTAGTTAACATCAATTTAGATATCAAAATGCAATTTACGTACTGTAATAAGTGAATTGACCCCAACTTTTCTTGCCCAATTTTTCTAACACGCTTTTTTAATTCCCCCAAAAAAAAACTTGAAAACATAATTTGAGTTAAGTTTAACACGGTTTCAACTTTTATGGAGTCGAATCTAATAAGTCATTTTCTGAATTCTGTAATTTTCGATTTGGTCCTTTTTAACTCCCAGGGGGAAGTGCATGTATATAGACACGCAACTTGTTTTTTCGTCGATTTAAGGCATATGGAGGACCCGTAGGGCAAAATGGGTATTGCTGACCCCCCTCAACGTTTCGAGAAAATTCGATTGACGATGTTATTTTTTGCGTAGGTTGGAGATTTCAAACAGCTCTCTAGAGGCCCTGGTGGCCCAAATCAATTTCTGAAATCGACGTAGTTTGACGAGCTCTACAACTTGGCTATAAAAGTTTTTTTTTGAATTATTGCGAATTATTGTGAATTTTTGAAGTGCGTGTTTATTTACACAGATTTTCCCCCTTCGGGTTCCCAAAAACTCCTTCCCCAGAGAGTTAATTTATAGAGATAGCCTTGATTCGAATCTAGCTCTTTCAAATAGTATTACTGTTTAAACCTGTTAAAACCTGAATGACTCTATTGGAGTTCAAAATATGAGTTTAATTTTAAAACTCGGCACCACTTTGTTACATTATTCCAGTCATAATTTGCCCACAAGTCTGAAAACTATAATCAGAAAGGCTTTTCATGTATCAACCGTTGGAAATGCAGAAAATTTAGCACACGCTGATTGTGACAATGGTTTTGGTTATATTGATCAAAAATATCCAAAAAATATTGTTGGCAGTAAAGGAGGATCTTACTTTTATTGGGATTTGGCTAATTATAATTTGCCAAATATGGAGATATGGTAAAATGATCAGATTTTTTTTTTCATTCAAAGTTTTTTTTAGAAAAAAAATCTGGAAAATTACAACTTTACGGGAATTAAATTTAAAGAATTTTGCAAAATCTTTAAAAAATATATCTGCTACGGTATGTGCGATTAATCGTCATTTTGCTCTCAGTCGTTAACACTTAAATATGATGTATTTTTTTACAACAACTTCGAATGGATCAAAGTCATGGGATATTTTAAAGTCGTAAAATGGTAAAAATAAGAAATTTTCGTGTCTTAAAATACTCTCTAGTGCCATAACGTTTCTTCTACACCACCTAACCATTTGACTTAACACATTTTTTCCGAGAAAACGTGTTAATTCAAATGCAAACTGTTAAGCCACATGGGTAGTGCGTAGGCCGAAACCCTTGAAAACTTGAAACTATAAAAAAATGATATAAAACAATATAATGAACGAAAACATCCAGAAAATTGTTATACACCGCCTGAGGGTTTGTCAGGCCACTTTCTCCTTCCAAAACCGGCCTGATAAACCATCAGGCGGCGTGATAAACCCCAAGGGCGTAGGCGGAAATGCTGGAAAAAAAAGACAAAAAAAGGACAAAAAAAGTGTTAATTCAACTGCAAACTGTTAAGTCAAATGCAAAACTGTCAAATGGTGTTAAGTCAAATGGTTAGGTGGTGTATTTCTTTTTCTGTTTGGTGATCGTAATTTACGATAGTAAACTGCATAATACATATGGGACTTTCAGAAAATTCTATTTTTTCATAAAAACCTAAAGTATGAATTCAAATTCCTTGAACAAAAAATTCTAAATATTATTTTTTGAATTAAATCAATTACAGTCCCGACCTTCCAATTGTGCAATTTGCGTTTTCGAAAAACGTGCACAATTGGGCAGTCGTGCACAATTAGGCAGTCCTGCACAATTAGGCAGTCGGACAAGATGGTACACATAATAACTCAATTTTATTTTCGTTTTTCTCGTTTAACTGGTTTATCAGACAACTTTTTAGGTCTAATATTCGGATTCAGCTCGCAAAATCCTTTCATACAAGTCTAAACTAGATGCGGTTGAACATTTTGTGAAGCAATTTAGCATTTTTGCT
>SCLG01000693.1:40006-53878 GCA_004367875.1 Oikopleura albicans
GTTTGTCCAAGTGGGAAAAAGTTTGTCCAAGTGGGTAAACGTTTGTCCAAGTGGGTAAATGCGCGAACACCCTAGTCAGCTATTGTCCAAGTGGGAAATCTGTCCAAGTGATGCACACCCTGTTGAGATAACTGGTTAGGTAGCATAGTTTACTTCCCGATCAAAATTAGTGAATTTTGTATTCTCATTTCAACGTTAATTAACTTTCGTGCATAAACTGTATACCTCTTGTAAATATACTTTTATGGATCGCATAATTACCATTTTTGCCTACCAAAAAAATGCCCTTGATATTTGATGGAACCTGTTGGTGCTTAATTATACACAAAAAGTCTGGTAGGACTGTAATCGCATTTTGATGAGTAAACAACTGCGCACCCCAAATGAACCAGCCCGGTTTCGCATATATATAATATTCGTCAGGTTTTTGGGATTAAAATCAAATCAGCGAGTGAAAGGATTCAAATAATTGAAAGTCCCTTTGCGAGTTAATCCATATCATTATAAATTCAATATCACTTTTTAATGTAAAAAGATAATGTATCAGAACGTATGATTGTTGGAAATTTACATGTTTCTAATACAAATAGGATGTATGTAACTTGTGGTATGTACCAGCGATGTAAAAGTTCTGTTCTAAGCCAGAACTTCAATTTCCGCGAACAGAACGCGGGAAGAACGCCAGAACGCCGTTCTATGCTAATTTTACATCACAAAAACGATCAGAACGGTTAAATAGAACGTTCTGATTCAGAACGCAGCGTTTTGTTCTAATTTGCGTTCTGTCCGACATTTCAGAACTAGAACAGAAAAAACGGAGAACATTTCAATTTTTCAATTTCACAAAATCACAAAACATCAATCATTTATAAAATACATTGTGCGGTCCGTTCTGTTCCGTTCTATTCGGAAAATAAAAACAGAACTTTTACATCTCTGGTATATACCGTGTGTATGCGTTTCAGTTATCGCAATTATACTAAAACCGCATTAAAACTGATATGACTATTGATCAAACTACGACATTTGAAGCGCACACACAGGGTATATTGCTCCCAAGATTACTTGGAATTGTTAGACACAACCTTGGTGGCACTCACAGTCAATTTTTAGAGTGATAAAATTTCGACAATATCACAACTTTTGTTTAAAGTTATGTGATTTTGTCAATAAAGTCATACTTTGTGAAAAAATTGAGGAATACACCATCTACCTGCTTAAAGTAAAAGTCAATTTTTCCGCCCACGCACTACCTACTTAAAGCAACAGTTGCACTTAAAATAACAGTTTTTTGTTCCATTTTTGGGTTTCCTTTCAACAGGTAGGCGGAACTGTTACTTTAAGAAGGTAGTGCGTAGGCGGAAAAGTTGACTGTTATTTTAAGCAGGTAAGTGGTGTATTTTATTTCAAAATGAGCCACAGAAAATTGGCTTATTGGTAATACTTTAGAACTGTTAACATAAGTTCAGATTCTTAACAATCTAATTTACAAGCATTGTTTTAACAGAGTAAAGCATGTTTTTTACTTTCGTTCTCACGCCCCTTGATTTAAAATAGAAAAACATATTTTTTAACTTGTGTGTACCAAACGCATGCAATTTGAACGTGAGCCGTTTTTTCAATGTTCACTTATGATTCACAATGTTCAACTTAACATGCAANAATTAACCATGTTTGAATTGTCCGATAATTTTCAACTGTCCAATAATTAATGCATGGAAATTTGACCTAAGTACCCGATGACTCATCGGCGATGAGTAAACCTTAATATGTCCCAATACAGTGGGTGTGGTGATGAGTTGACACGTAACTAGTTGACAGTTTGGAACGAAATGACACTTTTCGGGGGTTTTTTTAGTCAAAAATGGCCGAAAATAGGCAAAAAAAAAAATGGGCAACAGTGATTGAACGAAGTGACAGTTTGTAACGAGTTGACAGTTTTTGACGAAGAAATCGGAAACGAAAGTGTCAACTCGTTACCACATCAACTGTAGTATTTGATTATAATTTTTACATCACGTTCAATGGTATTTTTTGTCGAAAATTTTTCCTCAGAAATTTTTTCTCCTACATTTTTCCTTAAAAATAACCTTCTGAACAATACCTTAGAGCCCGTTTTTTGGTGAGAAAAAAAATCCCGGAAAAACAAAATTTTAGACGAAAAGTAGCTTGAGCAAAAAGCTCTGACACCCCCAAATATATCGCAGTGATTTTCAAACGCGAAAAAATGAATAATGTTACCACTTTTTGGTAACGTTACTTGACAGCGCGTCTGAGGCCTGTCATTGGTCTTTTTGAGCGCGCTCGGCGAATTTTGGAAAGGCAAATCACCGTTAGGCGATTTCCTTCTTTTAAATATTTCTTAAAATATTTTTGTATTACAGTCCTCCCCCTCTTAAGTGCCGCACTTAAGGAGAAATATGCATTTCCGCTAAAAAAAATTTTTCGTGTTTTAAAATCAGGACGATAGGTTAACAATATAGGATTTACTCTATCACAATAATATGTCCCCATATAGTTTGAGAGTTCACTAAAAAAACTATAAATATATTTTTGCGCATAGGGTGTATTGGGTCATACATAAAAACTAAAGCGATACATGCAGCATAATGCAAATACGTTACCCCAGTTTCTGAACGGTGATTTTTGGATACCTAATAAAAGTATTTTTATTTATTTTCTAATTTTCAATTCTAGCTTGAATCATCTTTGACTCAATCTTCAACCGCATTTTATGGTTTGATAAAGTTCAATGAGACAAAATTCCAGAATCAAATAAACTTCGAAATTCTTGAATTTTTTTAGCCTCCAATTGATATGGCCGTGTTCGACCATCGTGTACGGAATTTTAAAATTACAAATTTAAAGTGATTAGCAATTTTTTGCGCAAATTCAGCACAGTTAGGGCCCAACCTCACGAATTTAAATTTTACAAAAAAAATTTCTTGTTCAGAATGTGAGAACAAATTTTAGATAAAATTAAATAATATTTTCTCTACAATTTATGGACTTTTCTTCTCAGGAATAACGATATATATATTTTTAAGAAAATATTTGATATTTTAATTGTTCTCTGATAAATTCAGTTATGGATTAGTTAATGGGTTAGTTTTTACAGTCCTTGAATGATTTTATTTGCTTTTACTGATGGAATAATAACTCAAATCATCATTTTAGAGCAGTTCATTATATTTCCAAAAGTGAAGCGTCCCTAATGAGAGTAAGTTAATCAATAAATTTACTCATACATAGGAGCTTAATAAAGACAGGGTTAATAAAAGCTAAATAAAAGACTACAGTTTTCATGGAATTTTATCGAAAAAATATTCGCCAAAAACCTTACTAATCTCTCTATTATAAAATTACCCCTAAAACCGCCTAGAATTTTGTATTCGATAACCACTGAAAAAAAAAAACTAAAATACGATTTCGGCCAAGAATCATAGTCATTTTCGTCGTGTACACCCTTTATCATCAAACATAGAATCGAATTCTTAGCGCCTATTGGCTACGACAGAGGCGGCCCAATCAGGGCAAAGTAAAATGTGTACTACATTGTGTAGGTTCGAATAAAATGTTAAGGGGAAAAAATGATAACTTTATTGAATACAATATAGCTTGTTCTGATTTTGTTGATGAAATAGCCAAAAACTTTTCTATGAATTTTTTTTTTTTGAAAGACCGGAAATTCCATTATGCCTTGTTTTGGTCAGACAATTTGTTAATTTTTAAAATTCGAGCCGCATTTAGTATATAAAACGGTAAAATTGCGATGTAACTATAAGTTATAGTCTATAACGAGATAATATATGCTTTCTAGTAACCGCAATTATAAAGTCAAGTTATTTGAGAGAATTGCTTTCAGATTGGTATTTTTTACATTTACACTCACAGGCTTGTTATTGGCATCTGTCCACTTCGTTCGTCGATCAGCAGCATTTCGGATTTTCTTAGACTGGTTCGAAACATGGCAAAATAATTTTTAAAACGACCCGGACCAGTTTATTTATTTTTTTGTTTGCTCAATTTGTTAGAAAAAAATTCTTGCCGTCAATTGTGTTTTTTGCGGTTTTTTTTCATATAAAACTTTTTATAGGCCAAAATCTAACCTTTGCATACCTTTAACATAATGTTAAATTTATCCTACATTTCTGAAATGGTATTTCTGAAATGGTCAATTCACAAAAATTGAAACGGATAAAACGGAGACTGTCTTATCTAACCGAAGGATAAATATTTTGGTGCTTGTCGAGAACCCCTACATCCGAATTTTTTCTGGCTTCTCGATTCCATCATTTTTTATCTCGTCCATAATTTCGGCCAAATCCATCACGTAAATTGAAATGCCTTTCGTATCATCCAACTTTCTCAGCGCTAAAACCAAATAGATCAATTTTTTAAAGATGAATTGAGAAAAATCATTCTGACCAGTGTTCCATCTCGGAAAAAATTCCCGGTACGGTTCACATTCCAATTCTTCACAAATACTTTGCTAGAAACATTTTTTTTTGTATAACATGTACAAAATGAAGCGAAAATGCAATTTGGGTAAATGCAGTTTGGTATTATACTGATAGATACATAACATGGATGCTGAAAAACGCCTGTCGAGCTTAAAAACTGAAATGAGCTGTGCAGAACTGGCCTGTCGAGCTGAAAAATCGAAATGCGCTGTGCTGGCCAGCTCGAGCCGAAAAATAATATTGAGATGTCCTGTGCTGGCCTCTCGAGGACAAAAAAATGAGCTGTCCTGTCGAACTGCCCAGCTAGCTGTCGAGCTGGGAAGGCCAGCTGGCTGTTGCCGAGCCCTGGTTGGTAGTGCTCAACCAGGGTGGCTTCCCCTGGTACGCCAAATAAGGGTCGCGGATATTAATACTGCTTGCCATGTTTTTTACTACTTCCCCTATTCGAGGGTTGACTTCCTTGTCACACTGTACAATGTACAGTGTACATAACAATTTTATCTCTATATTTTCACCCTAATTGTCACGTTTTATGTAAAAAAAAGGAAAATGAAATCTACATATATAATATGCAACAATGTACAATGTATGTCCTTTAGCAGAGTGTTTGAACATTTTTTCGGGCATATTGAGTCGCCCCAACTTCGAAAATGCTGTCATACACATTTTTGCTATGATAATTATCGCACTATTCTTCGAAGGTGTTTTTTCGAGAACATACCCACAAGTTTTTCAATTAAAAAATCCATCAAAAAAAATATCACAGCTATAGTTTCTCACTTTATTTTTAGAAATTTGCAATTTAACAAACTCGCGACTCGAGTCGCGACTTTACAAAATCGCTAATTCACATTATTTGCGAGTTTATAGTTGTATCTAGAAAATAAAGGCACCAGTTTTGAAATAAAAAAAATTTCACGTTATTCTAAGACAGAGCATGCTAAAAAAAACTTCGACATCAAAATAAAAAAATAGTTCCGCTAGGTGGCTGAGCCGTGCGATCCGAAATTTTTTTTCGTGAACTTGTACCCATCAAAACGATTTTAAACTCTCTCGAAAAAAAAAAATGTATAAAATAAGTGAAAAAAAAGTCTAAAAACTTTTTTTTTGAGGAATTTTGTCTAAATTACTAAGGACTTTTCATGAGTTTTGAAAAAAAAATCCATAAAATTTGAAAGGCTCACAAATATTTCGACAAATATAAATTTAATGTATATTCAGTGTAATTAGGACACATTATTTATTTCAGAAAACCAAAATAAATTTGACTTTAACCACGGAAACTGGCTAAGGTGGTGAAATTAAAGGGACAAAAGTTGAAATGTAACATACCGCCAATGAGAGCAGCTCTTGCCTCATAGTCTTGAATATCCCAGGCGCATGGATGTGCAAATCTCAGCGAAACATTGAGAGTTCCTTGAAAGCCCTTGTACGTCAAGTATCGCTGTTGCAGTTCAATATAACTTAAATTTATTATTTAACATGCTTTAATAATTAAATATTTTCAAATGCGATAACACTTGTTCTTGCACCGATTGCTTGGCCACTATCAACTTCTTGATCCCTATTTCAAATAGGCTATTTTTTAAGCAATTGTTCGGAAGTGTCGCGTTGTGGGCGATTATACTGTACTTTTTTATTATTGTTTTATAAACCAGATGTACCATAAGTTATGGTTCATAAACCACCTCAAAGATTTTGATAAACTAAACGTGATTAAAAAAGGGTGATCAGAACATTATGCGAAAAACGAGATTACGTAATTTCAGAAAAAATGACGTATTATACACCTGCAATCCTTTCAACGACATATTTTTCGGTAAAAATTTTAAATCTCGTTGGAGTTATTAGACACCACTTTAGTAACACCAAAATTCGATTACTGAACGACAAGTTATTTTAAAAATTCGCGAATTCACAAACTTGCGAATTAACCAAGTTGCGAGTTCACATTATTCGCGAGTTCTCAATTCTATTAACAGCACGCGTTTAATTAAGTTTTTCTTTTTTGTTTGTCATTTTGAATTAAGTTTTGTAATTTTACATGTTACAAAAACATACTATATGTACAGTTTATGTACCGAAATTTGATACACATCTAGAATGAGTCCCACCGTCGGTTTATGTGCCCAAAAAAATTTCCGCCTACGCATGCGGGTTTATGTGCCCAATTTCGGTTTATGTGCCCAATTTCGGTTTATATGCCCACTTTCGAGGTCGCGAAATGGGCACATAAACCCTCAAAGAGTGTACCTGCAGAGCGTTATGCATGTTCTCATTAAGGGCGCGTGCGACATGACAATATCCATATTGACTTCCATATTTCCGCCGTCTAATGCGGCATCCTCCCAGCCGGATTTCATGATGTCGAAGAGAAATAAATTGCCGGGTTTATCGCGCTTTCCACCAATGTATTTGGCGCGGAAAAGTGTTGTTATCTCTTCGGTAAAGAAATTACGCGACCAGATTTCAACCTATAATGAAATTAATTGTTACCCTTTTTTTGGCCGTTTACTTTTATGACAATTATTCGTAAAACGTTCCAGGTGGCCACTATCATAAATAGCACTTTTTTTCTAATTTGTCTTTCCCACACGTATATATTTATGCACTTAGAATACTTTCTAAATTAACTTCGAGTTCGCAGTTTCCTTTCAATTGACACACTTCTAATTTTAGTAGCAGTACCGAAAATGAAATGTCGATTTTTGGATGAAACCGAGATAAAAAAAAATAATTGAGTTTTAACCCCTCAGATCACGGATTCGCTCAAAATGTGCTGATTTTTGTGAAACTGATTTTTATTTATGTCGATTACAAATTTGAAATGCAAAATATGACAAAAGTAACATGTTTAGCCGCTAGAGAGCATTTTTGAGCCCAAGGGATTTTTATAATGGTGACAAATGCTCTTTAGCACCAAATATTGTCTTTTTAAAAATTGTTCACAATTTCTAATCTATGGCTCGCTTGCACAACTTATGCAGCATAAGGGTTTAACAAAAAAATCCGTGCGGCCAAAATCTAGAAATCTAGAAAATACTAGAAATCTAAAAAATACTACTGGTTTAGTCTCATGAAAATTGGCTGCGCGTTTCTAGTATACCGTGTCGGCATATTTTAAAATGATATTGGCGAATGGGAGTACCCCGTTGCAAGAAAAAAAGAAGAAAATTACTCTATTCTAGAAACGCTCAGCCGATTTTCATGAGACTAAACCTGTAGAAATATAGAAAATACTAGAAATATAGAAAATACTAGAAATCTAGAAAATACTAGAAATCTAAAAAAATACTAGAAATATAGAAAATACTAGAAATCTAGAAAATACTAAATGTAAAAAATACGAACTTTTTTCACCTATGTATTTCAAATATTTTAATATTTTGAAGTCAAATTCAGTTTAGACTTTGTTAGTTTTCTGACGAAAAATTCGTCGTTAATTATTCTTGTTTGGTCCTCGGAAACACGTTTAATTCAATGCAAAATTCGAATTAGACGGTTTTTGTATATTTGAACAGCACTATGCCCGATTTATTACAACTAGTAATTGAACCGTTATAGAGAATCACTTTACGTCGGGTAGCTTATCCATCATTGAGACAAATGTGATAGGGTGTGCATACTCTAAGTTAACATTCAATAAAGCAAAATTAATCAACTTCCATCATCTCCAAATTTTCGAGGCCGTGTCTAATAATTCCAATACACTATTAATAAAGTGTCTTAATAGAGTGTCTACCGGTTGAGTGTTATCAAAATCGGCCGAGCGTTTCAAGTATACCGTGTGGGCATATTTTAAGATGATCAAAAGACCAATTTTCCCTTTTTAATTTGAACTGGGGTGCCTTCCTTTCTCCCTCTTTATAAATGCCTCATTGATTTAAATAATACATCTATCAAATAAATTTTTGTGAAAAGTTCTTTTTGAAAAAATGTGAGTCATGTGAGTCATGTCAGCCATGTAAGTCATGTGAGTCATGTGAGTCATGTGAGTCATGTGAGTCATGTGAGTCATGTCAGCCATGTACGTCATGTGAGTCATGTGAGTCATGTGAGTCATATGAGTCATGTGAGTCATATGAGTCATATGAGTCATATCAGTCATATGAGTCACATAAATCATATGACTCAGGTGTTATGAAATTGATTTAATAAATCGTTAATAGACGAAAAGTTTTAATTATTTTAAACAAAAAAAAATGTGCAAAGCAAACAAAACAAAAATTTCTAGTAAACATTATTTTGAAACTTATACTTTCAAGCCCACTTATTCGGTTATAATTGTTCGTTTATTTTCAATTATTTTTTCCGTTATTCATTTCTACTGGGGAATATTTCAAACAAAATGATAAATTATCATTATCAAAGATTATCTAAAAGAAGCAGCGTTCTGAAACCACTTCTAAATCAACGCAAGCTCAGTAATGGTCGACTTTCTGAATTTTTGAACAAAATTAAAGAAGGTCTTCAATTTCATTTGAAGACCTTCAATTTGAACCGCTAACATCCTAGCTGCTTTTTTTTCATTTCACAACAATTTGCAAACGCGGCAAAAGACGCATCGCAACTTATTTTTTAATAAAAAAAATTCGCCGAAATGTAAACTGCAGAGACACGATTACCAAATTTTGTATTTTTTTGTTAACGTATATAAAAATAGAAAATATTGTGCAGTTGCAGTTTTCGTAACACGTCACAATTATCAGTCCCACAATGAAAAAGCAATTTGGGTCGATTTAACCCGTGGGAACACGATATTATTTCAAGTTGTGCTTAACCCTTTTGTCAAAAAATTTCGTTCAATTTCCCATTTTCTTGATAGAGAAAGTTTTCTAGAATATTTCACAAGAAGTCGTTTGAGCGAAACTTTTTTTAACTCCTGCGCGCCCAACTTTACTACCTGCTAGCGCGCCGGGCCGTGTAAATAAGGACGCCTTATGGCAGTAGCGAACAAGAGGGTCAGACCGTCTCTAATTATTCCAATAAGTTTATAAATGCAAATTATGGAGTGGTTTTTTATATTTATTGGAATTATTAGACACGGTCAGTTTTTCATATAATAACAGTTACAGGGTTAGTTTCATGAACATCGGCCGAGCGTTTCTAGTATTCTACTTATAAAGTTGTTCAAAAATTATAAGTTCCGAAAAATCTATGTGTTAATTCAATGTTGACAACCGTGCTTTACGTTGAGCTAATTGCAATTGCACTGTACATTATTTTAGCTTTTTGAAATTTCTATCAAATAAATTGTGTCAAATAGAACGTTCATGGTATAAACAACCGAAAACATTAAAACGTTGTCACGATTTTAAACAATAAAACAGAATAACTAGACGTCTCAAACATCTGCGTTTTTTTTTCATATTTTTCATTTTTATTTCAAAAACCATTTTTTTCATTCGAATGATTTAGACGTTCAGGTGCTGAATATTTGGCACGAGATAAATACCGTAAAGTATGTACAATCACATAGAAGATAAATACGCACCAGCACGTCAAAAATGTTAATCGAAAATAGTCTTAGATTAGACAAAAATCCGTTGTGCCGTTTGATACGTACAGAGGGGCTGCCAAATATAGGTCGGTTTAGTAAAATTCTTAACATCCACCCGCACAATTTTTATTTCTTAGCATTTTATCGAAAATGCGTAAATAAAGCTATGAGAAATATTTGAAACTTTCCGACTCTTATTTGGCGTATTGTTTTTTTTCCAAACACCACCGTTACTTGAGAAATTTCACGGGCGCAACCCGTATTTGCAAAAATGCACGTTTTTTTTCCAGAAATCCTATTTTTGATCAGATAATTATTTCTGATAGTAATGTATATCGCATTTTTGAGCCAAATTATCAAATTTGATACAATAAAAACTCTCATTAGGGCCGCTTTTTTTTTGCAAAAAGTGCTTCTCTCATTAGGGCGGCTTTTTTGCAAAAAGTGCTTTCGAACGGTACAAAAATGACGACTTTCGACTACTTCACCTCATTAGAGCCACTTTTTTGAGGACCAAATAGGTCGTAATAGGAGTAGGGACTGTATCATAAATTTATAAAATGAAATTAGTTTATTGAGTAAAGAAAAATTGCAGTGAAAAACCGAAAAAGTGAGCATATTCAATTTTTTGTCAATGATCCAAAAATCGTAATTTTACAAAATTATCAATGGATTTTGGATATTAACATTAATTCCAGATAAAAATAAATCAGGACGAACGTGGTTAAATTGGTAAATTGCATAATTAATAAATGTTAAACATGCACTTAACATGCGTTCTTTTGTCTTTGGTAAAGCAATAGGAAAATTAAATAAATTGGGTTAAGGACTCTAACATGTATTACAATTTACGAATCCTTGACTATAGTCTCTAGTTGTGCACCCTCTACTTGTGCACGTCGACCCAGTATGCAATTTTTCAGGAAATGTTGTCAGGAGACTGCCAAGTTTTTCAATTTTTATTTTTCAACTGAGAAAATTGACCGCGAGTTTTAAGCCTCAGTCTAATAAATAACCGCCAGTTATTAACTATTTCCCATATATGAACAAAAAAGTACGACTTTCAAGGTCATTTTGGCAATTTTCTAGTCAAAAAAATATATATATAAACACTGCTGGAATGTATGGACCGAGTTCTATCACCTCAGGCTTTTTTGTTTTTTTTTTTGCGAAATTTTGACCGCGAGTTCGACGCCTCCTGTAAATTGATGATCCGCGAAAACTCCCTAGAAACCTTTTGGCATTTTATATGCTATTTTGGGCAGGTGATTTGTATATAAGCAACTGGACTAATATTACTAAGTGGACAAGATGAGCTACGAGCTAAACCTCTCCCATGATTAACCCGTTGTCGAGAAGCGGTTTGTGATAAAAAAAAACATAACATCGAGAGCGATTTTTTGTAACGTCGGTCTGGGAATAATGCGCATCGAGAGGTAAATTTCGATAAAAGAATGATCTAAGAAAATATGCACAACCGGGTAATTACAAATTTTCGCACATCGAGCGAGATTTGCACATCGAGAGACCCCTGCAGGGCCCTGACTAGATTAGACTTCTCAGCGGTGCCCTTATAGCCAAACTGCGTCGCCAAAACCTTGTTTAAAAATTCCCTCAACCAATGAATACAAATTCACCTCATTAGAGCCGTTTTTTTCAAGTCAAATTGAGGCCCTACTGAGGTAGGTCCCTACCGTAGGGATAAACTTTCCCGGATATAACAGGTATTTTTAAATACGTTAAATCCCGTTGGTACAAGAAAAAGAAACGACGAGAATCGTTGACCCAAAGGATACAGCTTTGGGTACATTATACTTTAAAAGTGAAACGAGACAAAACTTGCAACTGGGATAGCACTTTTTTACTATAAAATTTGACATATCGCAGTGATTTTCAAACGCGAAAAAAATAAACAATGTTACTACTTTTTGGTAACGTTGCTTGACAGCGCGTCTGAGACCTATGTGGCGTGTCATTGGTCTTTTTCAGGGCGCTCGGCGAATCACCGAAAGACAAATCACCAAAAGGCGATTTCCTTATTTTAAAATATTTTTGAATTACAGTCCTCCCCCTCTTAAGTGCCGCAGTTAAGGAGAAATATGCACTTTTGCTAAAAATTTTTTTCGCGTTTTAAAATCAGGACGATATACCAATACCAAGCAATTAAGTACACTCAAAAATGATTGCCTCACCCACTGCGCTGCTGTCTTTTCCTTTTCCCATACGTCGCCTTATCTTACGTTTTTTAGATTTTTTTTCTAAAACACATCTTTATGTGTAAAACACTGCGCCATCTTAAAATTTTCTGTTATCTTTCACATTTTTGTCATTTATTGGCTGAATTATGCCAATTCCGAATTCTCGCGATTCCGAATTCAACCCATTTGGCCAGCACCATGCTAATTTATAATATCACAACAAAAAATACCTTTGTTGCCGACAGGGATGCGTTTCTTCCTTCCGGATCCAGAAAAAGTTTGTAAAAAACGGGTTCGGGCCAGGACTCCCACATCTCTGGCATTTGCCCATACCACTCAATAATTTCCGTATTTTGCATTTTGAGAATTGACGTCAAATTCATATCCGCACCCGGATCCGATCCCGGCAGGGAGAGTTCTTTTTGTCGCACATTTAACTGGTTAACATTCCCCATATTATTTATGTCCGTGTTCAATCTCTAACNAAAAAAGACCATTATATGGCTCCAACAGCCATATGATATGGGCCATATCTAAATCGGCTCCGTTTAGTCTCATTGGAGCAACGAATGTAAAAACGTGAATTATTAACTCTTAAACAGCTTAAAGATGTTTTTATCGTTATTTTAATGACATACCGGTAGTGGAGGTTGATGCTCCGGCAGCTCCAACAGATTGCAGCGTGGAAAAAAATCCAGTGGTCCAGGCACCATAAGCCGCGGATTGAACATAGGTAGCAGCAGAGCCAGCAAGTACACCTTTAGCACCAAATCCAGCAGCGCTTACAAGTGCCGGAAAACCAACCGTACAAACGGCCGCACCGGCCGTTCCGTACATGATTTCATTCTTGTATTTTGTCCAAAATTCACTCATTGTGTGACCAAAGATGTTTTGTTTTTCAAATTTATGCTGAAATAAAATATTGTTAAAATTTACATTATTAATGTTTATTATTAATAATTTATTAATTTACATTGTTAATCCATATGTTGCATATGATATGCAGTGCATAATATGCATGCATTTGAATTTTTCAAATTGGGGAAAATTCGAGCGTTGACCAACGCTTGCGGTGGAAAAAAATTCCATTGGGGAAATTCGGAGCGTTGGCCAACTGCTCCAACACTGATTAAACAGTGCCCTAAATAACAGTACAGTCGATGCGCCTAGAACGCGACAGGTTTTTGCTAAATGGAAAATGAGTACACAAGGCGACAGCTCACAACGCAACACTTTTTTCTCTTCAAAAAATTAAATTCGTTAAATTTAAAATTTAAAAAAGTCATAATCACTGATCATAGTTAGTGACCGATGATAAAATTATAATATGACCTTCCAATTGTGCACGACTGCCTTGTTGTGCACTTTTTGGAAAGAAAATGGCGTTCCCGTTGCTCTCCCCCATTCCGAGATTTCCCCATCCCAAATTAATATGGTTGTTTGTTTTTCTCTAGGAGGTGCCTACTAGGTGCACTGCCCATAGTCTGATTTTTTTTAACATATTGACCCTACCACTTCATTTTAAAACCAAAAAAAAATAATAAATTAAAAAAAAAATCTTTACAAAAAACGGATTAAGAAATTGCTGCATTAATGATTTGTTAATCTGACCATATTATTATAAAATAATATCATATTTCTAGGGCTTGGCCAATGGCTGGGTTAATTTGTCATTTATGGCTGAGTGACTGTACCAAGCCTGCCCGAGTAC
>SCLG01000694.1:0-10409 GCA_004367875.1 Oikopleura albicans
GGAAGGTGAAAGTGGCCTGATAACCCCTCAAGCGGTGTAGGAGAAAGATAGTTTTTAGAAAATTGTTTTTACGTTTGCGTCCATGGAGGACGAGGGTTAAGGTTGAAAATCACCCCAGTAAGAGAAGAAGAACAAGGCTTCAAAATAAAATAATAATAAAAAAAAATCCGTTCGTTGTTTGGCGCGCTAAAGCAAATTGGGTAGCTAGCTACCCCAGATGTGCATGACTGTTATAGTAAACTCGGTGCGCATGACTGTTAAAAGTTTTAAGTTAAAACACTTCAATGCTTACAAGCCGAAATGAAATTTTAAATATGATTTCGATGGAAAATCACCTTTTCTAAGCCTAAAATTTGTTTGTGTATATGATGGCTGTAAAACATATCATATACGCCCCTGACAAATTATCTTAACACCAGTTATCTCAACAAAAATGGGTTATTTTAACATTTTTCGGTCCAAAACGTATATATATATATATATACGTATAACGATTTCCAGTTATCCTACTAAATGCTCTACCTAATTATCTTAACAAGATTAAGTTATATTAACACTTTTTGCACAAAAAACAGTTGTTAAGATAACTTGTTAGGTGGTGTTTTTAAGTTATTGTTTGACCAAAAATATTTTCAAAACGTATGTGTAAAATTTCCTCAAACTATTTTGAAGAAATTTTAAAAAGTCATATTTAGAAGTGTGAGTGTAGGCCACTTTTTTGCTTATCAAATAATTGATAATAGATAACAATAAAAATTTCAACGAAACAAACAAATTTTGTCGAGCATGCCAATGTTCTTTTTTGTTAAATGTTATGACATTAGAAATTAACAAACAGTTGTAAATTCTCAAACCAAAGCAATTGTAATAATCAATAAAAAACAGTGATTTTAATTTTGTTCCTGATTTTGTGAAGTGCTTGCATTTTTTAATACATATTTTAAAATCAGTGTGGACAGCCTATCATCAGGGATTTGGCTTTATTTTTCACAATTTTAAATGTTTTGTCATCTAAAAGCAGCAATTAAGATGGATCCAACCACCAATTTTGAATATCGCTGCAATGCTGTTTTTTCTTTATTTTAGTTTTATGATTCAGGCTTGATCATGAACGAGTTGCCATTTCCCAATCAATTTGAATAATAAATGAGAATCTGGTGGAGGTTGCAACATGCACACGAAACTTAGAACATTATCCTTGTCATTGAACCATAAATGATAATACTGACGCCTGGACCACGCGAGGTTTTTAGAAAAAAAATGTCAGGCTCCTAACCGTATAATGAAATTACTGTAGGGTTATCAAACCAGAGATATTTACCTACGAATTTACAGTTTCTGTTTTTGTACTGGTAGATATTGTAGAAATAAGCAAATCGATAATTTGCCGACGTGGGCGTAGGTGGTAGAAGTGGTTTAGAAAAAAGTTGTGTTTGCGTAGGTTTGAACTTTTAAACATCTCTGTAGCGCCTTATGGTGGGCCAAATTAAATTTTACATTTCAATTTCAAGTTTTCGTTTTTCCGACTTCTACCATATCTACCAATGTCCGGTGAAAATGCCGTCTTATGGCGCAAAATTAAGGTTAAAACACAAAACATTTGAGTACGAAGGACATGAAATGAACCATAAGAGCGAAGTGCGTAGGCTACGAATCATAAAGACTTATAAGAGCAGTTTTACGAAATATTTGTCTTCGATTTTTATATAAGTTCGGTCTCTATTTCTATAATGTCGAAAAACGTTTTAAATTATTAGCTATTTTCCAGTAGAGAATACGGCGTAGGCGGAGTAGGCGGCGTGGGCGGCCAGGACATCAAACATAAGGAGGCACCTAGTGTGTACACTGTACACTGTACACACTGTACACTGTACAGTTTTTGCTGTATGGCCGATGCGGAATAATTAACGCTCGTACAATGGTATGACAACTTTGACCATTATGGTAATTTTTTGCCCCGATAACCCTAAATTACTGGCCTGAGAAATTGAAGCAAACCAAATTTCGTTTTCAATTCCTCAAACTAATATATTCCAAATTGGAGTTTTTTCTGGTATTACGTCATTAGCTTTTTGGTTATTCAGGAATTATCTATGTCATCGTTTTGTGTCTACGTCATTATTTTTTTTTTGCAGATGTTTAAAAGTGTTCTCCCTATTCCGTCTACTCATTTCGCCGTCATCCGGCACCCAATTTACCGGTAATTTTTTTCGAGAAACCTGCTGGATAACTGCACAGGGGGTACTTGGTCATACTCTTTTCAAGACTTTTTCCTTAAACATCAAAAATATGACAAAACTATAGTGTTATACGGAACGCATTAGAATACATGGTTTTATTTTATGGCTCCATACAATTTTAATATATATTTTCGAGTAGAATTTGAAGTAATTTCCCCACAAAAGCGTCTAACGCTCAATTATGTTTAACCAATTATCATTTTGATATTTTAATGAAACCTTGAGCAGTCATATCCAAACCGTAACTAATATTGTGCATTCTCAACTAGAAATTCCAAGTATAAAAAGTAAATTCCCTCATTACAATTTTTTTGAAACACAAATCGTAACGATTTTGAGGTAGCAATTTTACAGCAAATATAAACTGGAATTATCTAAATATGAAGACCAATTTAAGTTATTTTTCCAAGGGGATTTTGTTCTTTACCAAAATCAGAAATTTTTATGACAGCAACAAAATAATCGCCCACTTTTTTCTTCTATAAATTATGTAACGCATTATTTTACCAATAAAGGTTAGACATTAACGCAAAAGCATGGTTTATAGAGATCATTTTGACAAAAACTGTATGTAACCAAAAACCTACTTTCAACTTGTCAAATCTTAAATTTTGATAAGACAAAGGTTTAGCTATTTTACACTTTCTCTTTTTTCACAACAATTACTACTGGGCAGTCATAGCTTTAAATACGTATATTTTTTGTTTTTGTTTCCGTCATTATAATTGAAAATAAAATATGACAGATGGTAATGACAGTGTTTGGTCACTTGACCACAGAGCTCTTCATGCCGCGGCCAAGGTCGATTGGGTAAGTTTACTTCACAGCAATTAACAAACAAAATTAAGAGGCAAATATATGTTCCAGTTATCTCAACATAAAAAAATGCTCCAAAGGTGTTAATATACGAAAATATGGATAATATTACATCCGGTCACTTCCGCTTGTGAGAAAGAATGTGAATCCAGATAAAATTGAAAAATGTGATTTTTGACTATCGGAATGCTTAGAGATCCCCGATCGGATTTTTGTATTCGGTTGATAGGGTTCTCACGATTAAATTTTTCTCAAATTAATTTCCGATTAACCGGAAACGGACATCTGGTTAACGGTTTGAATATTTTTATACCCCATGTCATACGAAAAAAAAAACGAATAACCATGTCTAATAATTTATGAATATGTAATAGCTACTGGTTTAGTCTCATGAAAATCGGCTGCGCGTTTCTAGTATACCGTGTCGGCATATTCTAAAATGATATTCGCCAATAGGAGCATCCCATTGCAAGAAAAAAGAAGAAAATTGCTCTATTCTAGAAACGCTCAGCCGATTTTCATGAGGCTAAACCTATAGACCATCATTTTGGTTTATTAGACTTATTGGAATAATTAGACACGACATGACTTCTTCGTTGGAAGAAACAGTGCGACATGGCAGTGTCGGGACCACAGGTATTAATTTAATTTTTAAGGATGATGTTGTTTTGAAGTTGATAGGGGAAGGCCATGACGTCAACAAACGAATAACCAAATTTGGGTTTCCGGTACGTGTTTCGAAAGTTTCATTTAACTCCCAGGGTCACTTAGTCCAAATTTGGACCAAACACCCTAAATCGACCGAAAATGATAGTAAACCGAGCTGAATCTAAAATCGCTGAAACAGAGGTCTAATTAAATTTCACGAAACAAAATATAAAGCATAAAACGAAACTGATTTTTTTTTTCAATTCCAGAATTCGACCTGGTCGCGTCTAGTCCAAATTTGTACTACACCACCTACCTACGTGAGTTAACACCACGTAAGTTAACAGTTTTGTCAATTTTTGACAAAAAAGCCTAAATTCAAGTAAGTTAACAGTTTTTAAAAAGTTTTCCAGCACTTCCGACTACGCCCTACCCACGTAAGTTAATAAAATTCACGTAAGTTAACAAAATGTACGTAAGTTAAGACCTTTTTTTTCCAAGAGTTTTGTTAGTTTTATTATATGCCACTTGTGACCCTTGGGAGTTAAGTAATAGCTAATTTGACGAACAAACTGTTTCTTCACTGTGAACACGATGGTCAAAAAATAAAAAAAAGAAACAACAGTTTTTACAAATATTGTTAATTCACCAGCTTTGTGAAAATTGATGGATTTTGTAAAATCGTTTTTTAATGGCACCTTCAATGATTGCGATTTAACATTATATACATTTTAGTTTGACTTTAAGTGTAATACACTTAGACTTTATAATCTCACCAGATGGTGCTGAAACGATTAACTATTTTTACACGAAATGGTTAACTACTTTAACTTTGAAACAATGAAACTACATGTATCGAATGGACTATACGGTAGACTGTATAATACAGTAAAAATATAAATTATATGTATTAAACACAATTTGTGTATAATACATATAATTTATATTTTTACAAAGCATGTCAAGAATTGAGCAGATGGTCGAGTAAGAAATTGCTGATATAAAACTTAAATATGTGTTTTGCTTAATACAGTTTGGATTCTCAAATAAAGTTGACCATTTAATTGAAAGTCGCATTGTAAGATTCTTGATGAATAAAAGCTTCGAATCCGATTAAAATGAGCCGGATATCCGATTTGCAATAATCAAATGTACACTAGGGTGTCCCAAGCTTTTTTCGAGGTTTTCAGTATTAATATTTTTGGTACCAGATGATAGAGTATGATACAGTGATCAAAAAATATCATTACCCCCGAATTTTAACCCCTAGGGGGCGATTTTGACGATTTTCTGATAAAAAACGCAATTTTTTAGAATACTAAGACAAGAACAACGCTCATTTTGACCCCAATTCAACCTATGCAAAATTTTTCATATAATTTCTGGTGTTCTCATACTCAAAAGCTTGGGACACCCTAATGTACACACCAATAGTACCCCACTTAATTTTATTTATTTAGCCGCTGTACTTTGCAATGACCAACTGCTCAGAGAAATCGGCTAAAATTCTGATCGAAAATGGCGCCGATCCATGGGTATGTGGGGGATCAATACACCACCTAATAATTTTAAATATTATTTAAAAACCAAAATTTCAGAAAAAAAACTTCCTCACCGGTAAATAGGGGGTTGTTTTTATTTCAAATGGAATTAAGTTTTTTCTCTTAACTCGTGCATATTGCTACAAAGTTGTACTAAAAGTTGCACGTTTTTGGGTGAAAAAATTCTAGTTTTCCTACGTGTAACGCCGCGAAGTTTTCGACACCAAATTTTTTTTTACCCGTTTCAGGTATGATGACTGTAATAAGACATAACCGAGTAGGATTGACAAATCCAATTATAACCGTCGTTCAGGAATCAAATACGCACATGATGATTTGCCATAAGAAAGATTTATTTTTTGATTACAAAAGTACAGAAAAAGTTGCAGAATATTTTTCCGTTTGCCAAAAGATTGCCAGTTTTGGTCAAACGAAAAAAACTGGTGAATTAGGACTGGTATAAAATGATTTTGTTTCTTTCGATATCATTGACTCATTATTTGCGTTAATGCAAATCGCTGAAATCACAGGAGTACGTTTTTTCAAGTCGTGTGTTCAATCTGGCCCATCGATATTTTGCTTTTTCGCGAAATGGGCCGAATTCTCCGAAACCTCGACTGTAGAAATTGGTGTAACCCTTTCCAACATAATAAAGACACTCGCATGGGTTGTCGGTACTGATGGCTCGCTCAAGGTTTGACCAATGTAAGGGCTGATCAAGGTCGTCCAAATCCGCATTATTCATATTGTAGAATTTGACGGCAAGACGATCGAAAGCATGTAATTTACGCAAAACATTTGGTTTAACATCCGGCATTAGTTTACCTTTTTCAGGATTCTACAGATAAATGCTATCTGGTATAGTTCAAAAAGTCAAAAAATATGTGACTCACGTGCCTTAGCCTTCCAACACATATTTAAAAAAGTTCCGTGAAGACATATGCGGACTTTTGTCCGCATCATCACTCGTTGTGTTCTTACCTACGTAATTTGTCACTATAAGTAAATCGATGGCCCTAAATCGATTGAGCATACTTTCGAAAGCTTTCCGATCACCCTTGGACACTTTTTGGTCGATTTGATCACCAAAAACACAAATTCACAAACGGTTAACCGGGTGACGTACGAAGTTCATTTTTCAGGCTAGTGGGCCGTTTACTACTCAACAGTTTTGTATGCCCCGTTTATATGCCGTCATGTATCAGAAACACGTTGTTAAAAAGACCAAGTTTTTTCTCGTGTTTTTTCTCGTGTTTTTGTGCTTTATTTGCGCTTTACTTAACTACCAAGGGTCACAAGTGGCATATAATCCGTAGGGGTCACTTAGTCAAAATTTGGACTAGATGCCTTTGTGACTATGTTAAGACAAAAAAATATCAGTTCCGTTTTATGTTTTTCTCATATAATTTAACTAGACCCGTGTTTCAGCGATTTTCGATTTAGCCCCGTTTACTATCATTTTTAGTTCATTTAGGGCGTTAAGTCCAAGTTTGGCCTAAGTGGCCCCTGGGAGTTAAGTTTTGATAAGTGTCCCTTAATATGGTACACATGTGTAGTCTATGTAAAAAATCCTAGCCTGAACACTCCTCGCCCCATTCTTTCAGTTTCTCGAGTCTTCTGACAAGATCATCAATTGGTACCCCGACTCCTTGTCCGGAAACGACTGCAAGGGTTAAAATCGATGTTATTAGTTTCATTTTAATTGTTAGTTGGTTGATTGCTATGATTTTTCGACCTTGAATTTCCCTTTTATTCACTTATTCGGCCACAGTGTCGCCAGTACGCTTACTTTTTTTGTGTGCGTTCATCTTGTACCAGTTTTGTAAACAAATGAGTGGATACAACCTTCAACAAAAACGTAACCTTGTTGTTTACTTATATGTTAAAACTTAACAATAATAAGCTCTAACTCATAGAGCAATGCTTGAACTTTGAGATAAGCTTTGCTCCAGTTTTTTTTTGTTTTCATCTACGTACGTAATGTTGGTTGGTTTTGTGTATTAAACAGTAATAATGAGCGCTCATGGGTTAAATTGTGCAAACGTTGTTTTACTATCGGTGACCTTTGATAGGCCGTTTGCTAAGAAATCACAAAATTAAATGCTTGTGTATAATCAAAACAATTAACGAAAAAGTGGTATTTGAAATGGTTAGGTGGTGTGGAGGACTTCTAAGACTAATACAGTCCTTACTTTCGATACGGACGTTTTGTATTATTGAAAAAAGCGTCCGTATTTTAGTAAATTGTCACTAAAGTGTGCTGTTTTGGGGACATTTTTCAACAAAAAGAGTCCGTATTGGAAGAAATCGTTCGTATTGAGTGCGCCCGTATTGAGAGTACAACTAACAAATAACCATGTATATTTTAGTTAACAGTTAACTCGAAACCGGTGGTGGATTATTGGGGAAAGTGTGCAAAGAATAAAACTGAAATGCCCGCATCTTTAACTGCTTTAATTGAGAACTCCTGAATACACTCATAAAATACATGTCCGCGGTAATTAGGATTGCAAGTTTTATATAAAACGCATTTAGAACGTTTTTTATAAATAGAACGAAAAACGTTCTAAATCGCCGTTCTGTTCTGTCTCGTTTGTCGTGAGAGTCGTAAGCTACGACTTATAGCACCGATATCTTGACACTTGTGCCTAAAATATGTCAAGATAAAGGATACTTGTCAACAAATGGACTGTTAAGATATGGGCGATACGACTGTAGAGACTTTAGAGTAATATTTCAAAAGACACAAATTTGATAATTTATTTACATTCTGAAATTTTTTTAATATTTGGCAGTCGAAGCACAAAGCATTGTTTGTATAAATACTGATTGAACCTTATTCACAATATATTTTCGATGGAATATTTAAAGAAAATCATCGTCAGAATCGGAAAAGAAGCTTGGTTTCTTTTTTAGTTTTGCATCGTCGAGCATACTCCGGGGTACCAGTTTAGTTAACACGTTGGGCAGATTGGATCGCACTTCGGTTTCCGTTATCAATTCTTTTGGATGAGTCGCTTCCGGAAGAATGGGATGAGTTGCATGCCAGTAGGCCTAACCAATTACTGTTATTATTTTTCTTGGGTTAAATAAGCCACAATGGTCGAAAGAAGTTCATTTTGATTATGAAATACTACCATTGCCTGCAGTGGATTATAGTTGGGAAATTCAGTTTTTGCTCAAGTTCACCCAGTCACGTGGTAAATGATTTTGAAAAAGAGCAGTTCTTTTCCTTGCCTACCAAGTCGTTTACTTCCTTACTTAAATTTAATATTTTTGAACTCAAAGCTGTTTATGACAAGACGGAGTGAATTGAGCAAAAAATTGATAATTTAACCATAATCCGTAATTTAATTCTACGTCGAATTGACAAATTTAATTTTACCCTATTAACGATTAATAATTCTAAATCATACCTCAAGATATTCTGTAAGATGTTCACATGCTTCTTCGAAAACATTTTCATCCAAGATGATATCAAATGATTCATTCTGAAATGGTGGTTCTCAAAATCAAAGAACAACTTTTTTTTCGACCTCCCCAAATCAAAAGACTACTTTTCCAGATCGATAGAGCTCGGAAAACTAATCACATCTGCAAAAAAAAATTATAAAAAAGTACTCAAAAAAGTNTAAATACTGATTGAACCTTATTCACAATATATTTTCGATGGAATATTTAAAGAAAATCATCGTCAGAATCGGAAAAGAAGCTCGGTTTCTTTTTTAGTTTTGCATCATCGAGCATACTCCGGGGTACCAGTTTGGTTAACACGTTGGGCAGATTGGATCGCACTTCGGTTTCCGTTATCAATTCTTTGGGATGAGTCGCTTCCGGAAGTATCGGATGAGTTGCATGCCAGTAGGCCTAATCAATTACTGTTATATCGTCTTTTTGATCTCAAAAATAACGGGAAACGCACTTTTAACGCGAAATTTTTTTACACGCTTATTTTAAATTTTTTAAATTGATATTTTTTAACACGGAAAACTTCTTAGATATTTATTTTTTATACGAATTTATTTTAACACGAATATTTTCTAAAACCAAGATTTTTAACACAAATAGTTTTTAACACGAATATTTTTAACACGAATATTTTTAAAACGAATACATTTAACGCGAATAGTTTTTAACACGAATATTTTTAACACGAATATTTTTAACGCGAATATTTTTAACACGGAAAACTCTTTATTTGATTTATTTTAAAAATCATTTTGATTATGAAACACTAACATTGCATGCAGTGGATTGTAGTTGTGAAATTCAGTTTTTGGTCAAGTTCACCCAGTCACGTGGGAAATACCTTTGAAGGCCTCAGAAATAGCAGTTATTTTACTTGACTAACAGGTCGTTGACTTACTTATTTAAATTTAATGTTTTTAACGTCAAAGCTGTTTTTGACAAGATTGAGTGAATTGAGCAAATATTGGATAATGTAGTCACAATCCGTTATTTAATTCTACGTCGAATGGCAAAACTCAAGTTTACCTTATAAACGATTAATAAATAATTCTAAATAATACCTCAAGATATTCTGTAAGATGTTCACATGCTTCTTCGAAAACATTTTCATCCAAGATGATATCAAATGATTCATTCTGAAATACATAATATTATAATAATTTACAATAGTTCGGCCTTAAAAATGTTATGACTATAACTCCCAGAGGTCCCGACCAAATTATAATAACAAAAAAGTGATTTGTTCACGTTTTAGAAACCACGAATTTTGGAATTTTTTGAAAAATAAAAGTTTTAATTTTGTTGTGAAATTGTTTTTCAGTGAATTTGATTTGATACAGATTTGAGCGATTTTCGCTGCCACCCCCTTATATATTAGTTTTGCACAATTTAGAGGGATATGAGCCATTTTGACGCATTTGTCCCCCTAGGAGTTAACCCATTAAAATCACAGTGACTTACAGGATCACACTGGCATAGTTTCTCGGCGGCCATACACTGAACACCCATGTGTCGAATTTGTGATCTCCCGCGCCACTTTATTAACCGCTTCAACACTTCGGGGTCACTAATTTTAATAAAAACCATAATCGGCATCAGACCCGATTTTTCCAATTGAGACGGATTATTGACCATATCGCAGTCGAGAATGACTAATTGTAAATTTTTGGCAAGATCATAGATTCGATCGTAATCT
>SCLG01000694.1:10551-28430 GCA_004367875.1 Oikopleura albicans
TAGGAGTTAACCCATTAAAATCACAGTGACTTACAGGATCACACTGGCATAGTTTCTCGGCGGCCATACACTGAACACCCATGTGTCGAATTTGTGATCTCCCGCGCCACTTTATTAACCGCTTCAACACTTCGGGGTCACTAATTTTTATGAAAACCATAATCGGCATCAGACCCGATTTTTCCAATTGAGACGGATTATTGACCATATCGCAGTCGAGAATTACCAATTGTAAGTTTTTGGCGAGATCATAGATTCGATCGTAATCTTCACAAATAGGACCTGAAGACAATATTTATAATTTATCATCGTGTCCACGCATAACCAGTTATCTTAACATCGAGTAATTAACCTACTTGTTACGATAACCGTATTTTTACAGTATTTCAAAGAAGCTATTTGGATTGAAACACATCGCGTGTTCGGCCCACGCGTTGATCTTAAATATGGCCCATGTTATGCGCAGTTATCTTCAAAAAAATTATTATATCAAAAGTTTTGATTCAAAACTTTTAGAGCAAAATAGTAGTTCAGATAAAAAATTGCCCAACCCGAGGTTGTTTTTTTCTTGCAATAAATAATTACACTGCTTTTCCTATTTTTAAATCTTAACTTTCAGGGGGAAGGACTTTTTGATTACCCGTGCGATAAATTGTGTGCACGTATGCACACACTTACAAATTCACAATAATTCGCAATAATTCTGGTAAAACTGGTAAACTAGTTGTAGAACTCGTCCAACTACGTCGATGTGAGTATTAAGAAATTGATTTGGGCCACCAGGGCCCCCTAGAGAGCTGTTTGAAATATCCAACCTACGCAAAAGTGGAATTTTCTCGAAAAGTTAAGGAGGGTCAGCAATACCAATTCTGCCCTACGGGGCCTCCTTATGCCTTAAATCAACGAAAAACCAAGTCGCGTGTATATATGCACTCACTTCCCCCTGCGAGTTAAAACCCTTTTAATCCAACGGGAATTACAATAAGTAAGAAATCACAAAATTTTAAGTTCTAGAAGAAGGACTGCATTCATAACTTACGATTTTCTTCCGTTCGGGGCATATTTCGTCGAGCGAGGCTGAGGTCAGATGAAATGCGAACAATATTGCATCGACCCTCAAATTTTTTCTTCAAATAATCAAAAAGCGACTTTTGCATCATGTCGGTGACTTCATAGCCCTTCAAACTCGGCCCAACAAAGACGACGGGCCGCATATTCGGCACGACTTCGTAGGGTTGCTCATTTTTTCGAATTCGATGTGATTTTTTGCCGAGAACCAGTGGCCCAGTATCTTTCCAGTCAATGTCATAGTCGGGTTCTGCATTTCTTGTCATAAAATCCTCGTTTAGATGATCGTCCGTCATTAGGGTTGGAAAATAGAAAAATATGCGGGATAAAAATTTCTCGACCTCGATACCAAAAATACTGGCGTTGAAACTTTATACAGAAGGGGTCCTGAATAAGGGTATTTTGTGCTTCATAAGGGTCGGTTATACTGAATAAGCGTCATTTATGCTAAATAAGAGTGGGTAATACTAAATAAGGGTCGGTAGTCCTGAATAAGGGTCGTTGGCGCTAAATAAGGGTCGTTGGCGCTAAATAAGGGCCCTTTTTCGGAAAGAATATAATTGCTCAAAATAAAGGTCGCTGTTTTAAACATAATTTGCGTCCCACGGGCATTTTTGAATTTTTTGACCCGTTTATGAATATACAGTCCTTCACCATTTATCGGACGCTTTTTTGGCCAAAATAGGGTCATTCTAATAAAAAATGACCTGTTTTGTGACGATGCTCATTTATCGGACGTTTTTTTTTGAGAACCGAAATCGTCCGATAAATGGTTAAGGACTGTATTAGATTTAAATCAAGAATGAGGGTAATAACTGCTAAAAAAAGTCAAAAAAAAAACAGTTTCCGCAATTTTTGGGTTTCCAACCCTATCCATCATATGAAGAGAGTCGTTATCGCGTCTATGGCTGTGTAAAAGTGAACTGGTGGCGCTAATTCGATGTTCTTTTTTTCGATCGCGAATCTGTTGCCGAAGTTGTGCAATTTTTAGCGGCGACGGAATAAAACAAAAATCGCAGCCCTCGCGAACGACGCGCCCTATCCACCAGTCGTTATTGAACTTTTCAATTATATGAAGATAGTCGCGTTTTTCATAAGTGACCAAGTAGTCTCGTAGGTTTCCATTTAGATCTTTGGTGCCACCTAGAAAGAATGATAATTTCAGGATGTATCACGATAGAGACTTTACTACGTTCAGATTTTATATAATCACTCATATTACCGTGTGTCAGAATCAAAACTGACGGACTTTAAGCAACCATCTTATCATGTTTACAGTTAATTTTTCAACATTGCGTCAGTCTGGATTTTCATTATTTTTAATAATACAAAATTTGCGAAAAATGTTATATACAGTCCTTACTCCTTTTTGTGACGATTTCTTTTTTTCGGACGCTTTTTCGGCCAAAATATGGCCATTCTAATAGTAAGAGAGAAAAAAATAAGGAATGGTTGGGTCAGAAAATCAAAAAAAACTGGTAATGCCATTCGACTCAGAATCGAAAAGTAAATTTTAGGGATTTTAGTCAAAAATTTTAGTCAAAAATTTAGTCAAAAAGTAAATTTTAGGGATTTTAGTCAAAAATTTTAGTCAAAAATTTTTTTGATTAAGGCACTCAAAAAGGGTGGGGAAATATGGCCTTTTACGAGGCCTTATGAGTCATTTATCACGTGATCCGTTGAACTTGGCGCAAAACTGACTAAAATCCCTAAAATTTACTTTTCGATTCTGAGTCGAATGGCATTACCAGTTTTTTTCGATTTTCTGAGCCAACCATTCCTTATTTTTTTCTCTCTAAGTGATCCTTTTTGTGACGTTGCGCCTTTTTCAGAGGCTATTTTCTAGAACCGAAAACGTCCGAAAAAGGAGTAAGGACTGTAATAATTAATTTTGACCTCACGAGTTGAAAATTTTAACTCATCGTTCTGCCATTTTCTAACGACACCGTGATGTTGAGAACGATTAATACAACATAAAGTTGATTTACGACTTTCCACTATTACATTTCCACTATAACTCCATGTGACATGGACCATGTCCTACAGGAGGAGCGCCAAGTAAGGGTAGTTTTGTATGAAACGAAACCTAACCTTACTTCGCCCACATAACCCCTATAATTTATAAAAATAAATCGTACTTAATAGCGGTGCATCGTGGTCTTGGTATTTTTCGCCTTCAAATCCGAGCTTTGTTCGAACCGAAAATGCAACCGGTTTTTGTTTTGCCTTTTCAAGTTGAATCAAGGTCGACTTGACTCTGTGGCGTTTTGTTTCTTCCGAGTCTTCGTGTAAATTATGGTCGTTTTCGAGTGCCGGTCCGCCGTTTACACCGTCGCTAAATGACACTCGTCGGCCATTGAGCAAATGCTTACCAACGCCACCTGGCCGCGCAATTACGGGCTCATCCTAGTAAAAACAAACAGTTGTTTAAATTGAAGCACATATTGTAACCCTAACCCTTATAATTGAAAGAAATGAAGAAACTTAAAAAATATGTTTGGCTCGATTCAGAAAATTAGTGTTACTCAGCGTGGAATCTGAACTTATGGCGTATTTTTAGTATGATGTAGTTTGACCCTTAAAGCACTTTTTTGCAAAAATATGAAAGACGGCACATTTGCATCCACTAGATGATATTTTTTTTAAGTCTAAAAGACCTTTTACCATAATAAAAATATGCGTAAACACTTGTTAACTTTTTTTGTATTTCTAAAAACTTTAAAAAATCGTCGAAAATTAGCGTCGTGGTTTCCGACGAAAACGTATCCCGCAGAAAACCATCCCTTATTAACGGATGTTACAAACGTCACTTTCCGGGAAACCGATATAAAACAAAAATATTTCTAGAGGACCCCACAAAGCCGCTGCTTGACACACTCAATTTTCATGCGATTACTTTGAATTTTTTTTTAAACTGCTCTAAACGACTGCTCTAAACGACGTACAGTCTATTTTCCCCATTTGTGTATACTGTTCGGTAAATGTTTAAAAAACCTCGAATAATAGCTTGTGGGTGATTCTGAACTTGAAATTCGATGGAAAAAAACAAGATATCAAAAAACACAAACTGTACGTTGGAGCGCAAGGAAATGAAGTATCCCGAAAGTAAGGTAATGAGGCATTTTTGAAGAAAATATAAAAAAAGGCGTGGATCAGTCACTTCAAAAAATGGATAAATGTCCCTGAAAATTGTTAGCTGTTTTAGATTTTGAAAATAATTATACCAAAAAACGTGCCTGATCATGTCCTTAGGCCTTCTGGATCATAAAGATATAAAAATTTGACGTAAAACGAGAGTTTAACAAAATTTTAACGGATAAATTGTGAGAGTGATTTTTTTTGTAATTTAATTCTGAACACACATTTCAAGCAATTTTTTAATTTTAAGTCCAATAAATTTGATAGTGGTGCGTGACTGCACACAGACCTGAACCAATTAATAAAATAAGTAAAAATTCTATAAAAGTACACTTTCGTAATTTCGGGTTTTATTTGTACACAACGATATAGACCCGCCTTACGCACGTTTGTCCCTCATTAGACACATACGGCCCTTATCAGTGAGAAGTTATCACGGCCTCCCCTTCAATTGTTCAGACGGAAAAAATTACTAAAGCTAAAAAGTAAAACAAAAAGTGCATTTTTTGACCGATATCATCAAAAATAATTTTCGTTTTTACCTCTTCGAAGATTTTCTCGTCATCACTATTTATATCATCGCCCGGTTTACCCGGTTTCACAATTGATGATAAATCCGAAACTCCAACATCTCTGGTCATTTTTTTTTATTTGTTAATTCTTATTTCCGTGAAAAGATCTTTGATTTTATAAAAGCTTTATGCAATAAATTGCGTAGTCAAATGAAACTCAGAACAGATGACAGGTTTTGCATTTCATCGCGCGCTTGAATTTCAAACCGTGATAAACCATTGTGTACATATCAAAGCAATATATATTACAAATCTGAGAAAAATTTACATTTTGTGTAAAGTCGAATAAAAGTTTGAATTTTAAAATTTTAAACTTCGATTTTGAATTGAAATTTGGGAGGCATAGAACTGGCTAAAATTTTGAAATGACTAAGAGAAATTAAAGTAAGCCACAACCACAATTTTTTTTTCGAAAAAAAGTAATATGACCATTGAACGTAAAATTAAAAAGTGGATTGTAGTAGGCTAATCTGGTTTTGGCTCAAGTTCAATCGTTTTAGGTGGAACGAAGAAAGGCCCTATTGGAGTCCTTAAATCTAATTTATCACGTGACTGGTTGAACTTGAGCCAAAACCAGATAAGCCCACTACAATCCACTTTTTAATTTTACGTTGAGTGACTAACTTTTTACTTTCGGAAAAAATTGTGGTTATGGCTTATTTTTCTTTTTTCTAATATGAATGAGCCGTACATGTTAAAATTAATTACATTTTGTTTCAAAATTTCATCTTATTTTCAAATCTTTAACTGCTAGACGCCCGTCTGCTCAAATATGCACATATTTTCAGTTTATTAGACTGTCTTACATATTTGTGATTTTTTGTTTATTTCGCTAATTCAAACCTGTATAATATTTGATTACCCGAGAGTTAAATTTTGTAAAATGGCGTAATTCTTTCAGGCCGCTTTTGTTTTTTGTCCTTACACCAACTGGAAATTTGAACTACCATATCTAACCATTTGAAATAACATCATTTGAGTTAACAGTTTTTTCCAGGATTTCAACCTACGCACTACCCATTTGAATTAACAGTTTGTATTTAAATGAAGAATTTGCAGTTGAATTATCACGTTTGTTGGAAATTTATGTTAATTCAAATGGTTAGGTGGTGTATATACCATACCTAAGTTTTATTAGTACAAACTGTACTGTATTGCTTCTACATAAATTATGTAACATAATGGTATGAGTAAAATGCCGGAGATAATGATATTATGTATGGGCTGCCCAACAGTAAATAAAATACTAACTGTGATTTTGCTCGAGCTTTGGAATTTCTGAAAAAAAAACTGGACGATGCGATACACAAGTGATAAGCCTTGTGAAGATTATACTCAATGAACTTGAATGAACAGTTAACACTCTATTAATTATTTATTCTATTTATTAACAGCGAACCCTTCAATTAGTAACAGTAAAGGCAATATTTTAGTACACCACCTCCGCAGTTATCTTTGAGTTTAATTTTCGAAAAAAAATCAAAGATAACTGAGCAGTGCGTTGGCCAAAAATGACGAAATAAATCGGTTCTGCCAGATATAACAATGATGAAATATTACCAAAAATGACAAAATATTTGATTTTTGTCACACTGCTTGTAGGACAACTACACAGATGGCTCATTGCTGCACAGGTACATGGCAATTGAAGCCTTTGTAATAAAGGACCCTTAAAGGTACTATTTAAGTACCTTTATATCGCAGTGATTTTCAAACGCGAAAAAATAAATAATGTTACCATTTTTTGATAACGTTGCTTGACAGCGCGTCTGAGGCCTATGTGGCCTGTCATTGGTCTTTTTGAGCGCGCTCGGCCAACCACCGAAAGACAAATCACTGAAAGGAAATTTCCTTCTTTCAAAATATTTTTGTATTACAGTCCTCCCCCTCTTAAGTGCCACACTTTAGGAGAAATATGCATTTCCGCTAAAATTTTTTTTTTCGCGTTTTAAAATCAGGACGATACTATAGTATAAGGTGAAAGAAACTGTTTGACATTTTCTGGAGTTTTGAGACAATAAGGAAAGTTGCAAACATTACTTTTCTCAGCCATAGTACCAATTGAAGCTTTGGTACCAAAAGATCGCCGGTATCAATTGAAGCTCTACCTCATTAGATCTGACAGAAATAAAAATATGATTGTTCAAATGACATTTAAAGGCTCAAAAATATTTTCCAAAAGGACAAATTGCCCCTACCATACGATATAATGGCGGTTTAAGAATAAAAAAAAATGCATTTTTACATACCCTATGCGCTGTTATGTTTCAAATGCGCTGTCCCCGTTTGGGCTATTATTTCTCGAAAAACATACCTTTATATCATATAAACCACTACGCCGCTATGTTTAAAACTTGAAAAATAACAGCGCAATACACAGGCATTAAGAATAACGAAATCTTTAGAAAATTCAGAAAAATTTAGGACCAACATAACCGGGCGTATTCGTGTTTGAAATTTCGTATCAGTTTCATTTTTCAGTTAAGGGTGGTCGTGACTCTATGCGATGATTTAGATTCGTAATCAAACAACGGTATCCATCCGGTCTTCGTCTTTGCTTCTTTGGCAGTTTAAACTAGCGCAAACGGTGCGACTAGATCACCAAATTTGACTGACACAATAACTACACCACCTTACTTGGTATCCTACCGGTAGAAGGGTTTAAAAAAGCGGTAAGATAACCCACATTTTGATAAGAGGAGTAAATAGGGCGCATAAAATAATTATAAATCCAAAAGGGGGTCAAATGTCAAATTTATCAAATNACCCAATACATCCGAAAAAAATTTGGTTTATGTTTTCTGGTACTTAAGGTCGAGCCAATTTGGTGACCCAACTGTATCGTTCATGTGTGTTCCCGATCGTCGCCCATGTCGTAGTCTATTTTCTGTATCTATCTTTTGTGTGTTTATTTTGATACGAGCACGGCAACAGCTGTTTTTAGAGTAATAAGAATAATACAAAATTACATGAGTTTGGTTTCTACATTTTTAAAAACTTAAAAAGCCGTTTTTCAGTTTTACTGTTTTTTACATTTTGTCTTGCTAGTTACCAACTTTTATCTTAACTCTCAGGGGGAAGGAGTGAAATGATAACCCGTAGGGGAAATGTATGCATATATACCCAAACTGAAAAAATCACAATTATTCGCAATACACTCCCTGTGCACTTATCTTGCACATTCGTGGACCCAAAAATTGGCAAGATAAGTGCAACTGGCAAGATAAACGCACATGGCGTAGGCGGATTAGCTGGAAATCATGGATTTCAAAGTTTTGGCAAGATAAATGCACGATCTGGAATATTTCAAATCTCTAGAATGTTTGGGATTTCAGTGTAATTTTAAAATTTATTTATAACGTTACAAAATTCTAAAAAATGAATCTCAGGTACACTTGTTGAAAAAATTGTGGATTAAATGGCGAAAAAAAAAAATCTTATCATATTAACTTAACTTAAAAAGAGATATTGAGAATTTAATATTTATTTGTGAAACCTACACCATTTTATATATGCTCAAGCTATTTATGGGATATTAGAATTTTTTCGCAAGATAAGTGCACAGTGCGTAGGCGCATGTGATGGAAAATATTTTTGGAAACAATTGGCAAGATAAATGCACCATCAGGCTTTTGGCAAGATAAGTGCTGGCAAGATAAGTGCACAGGGAGTGTAGTTCAAAAAAACTGTAAAAGCCAAGTTATAGAGCTCGTCAAACTACCTTCATCTGACTATTCAGAAATTGATTCAGGTCACCAGGGCCCTCTAGAGAGCTGTTTGAAATCTCCAACCTACGCAAAAAATACCGCCCATGTAATTTTCTCGAAAAATTGAGGGGGCAGCAATACTCGTTTTCGACGGGGCCTCCATAGGTCTTAAATCGACGAAAAATAAGTCCTGTGCATATATGCATACACTTCGCCCTGGGAGTGTTGCGCGTAATATATTTTTTGATCTGAATGAAGTTTAAGAGTCCTTTCTAAAAATATGCCATGCTTTTTGAACGAAAACCCGAAGTTTGGGACATTTGGGGCTGTGTTATCGGTTAATTTTAATTTTTGAACCCGACCGGTCGTGACCATAACATCCGCCGTGTTGTACTTTTATTTTCAAAAATGGCTGGTTAAATTTTCGTCAAAGTCTCCCCGAATGCATTCCACCCATACCGTAACACTTTTTGAAATGTGAAAGTGTTACAATATGGTTTCCACAACTGTAATTGCATAAAAAATCTGCATACAAATATTACCCAATCTCATACAAAAACAATATCGATGAAATCCATGACCCATTTCAAGGCCCAACATCTCTGCTTATGAGTGTGAGAGCTCAAAATATGAAAGAGAATAATGAAAAAAATACCAGTTCGTGAAAATCAATTGATTCACTAGTGAGAGTCGTTTCATTGACCAATAATATAATACGCTTTTAAATTTACACCAGCTATATTTACGATTCTATAATTTGCCCCAACTAAAACAGCTCATTCACCAATAAAATAAGGAATTTATGAAAACATATAAACTTAACTCTTAGGTAAAATTCGTGCAAATTCGGACGAATTGGTCTTAAATTTCTAAAAGTATTGTACGAGCAACGGCATAATTGTCTCGCGCTGTCAATTTTGATTGGTCGCGTTACCTAGCAACGCCAAGCGACAAGTAACAATTTCGTAATTTTTTGTGGCACGGACAATCAGGTTGGCAGCACCGTCGCCTAATATTGGCCGCGTAACCTGGCAACGCGAAGCAAAAAATAGTAATTTTATGTTTTTTTTGTTATGTCGTCACAGGGTTCGCCTAATGAATATAATAAAACAACATAATGTCAACACAAATAGTCGCAAGTAGTAAGATTTTGAAAAAAATCCTTTTGGTTGTTTTAACGTTGAAACATTTTTTATATATTGATAATCAATTAATCAAATTCTTAGCAGAAAAATTGCCCTTACAAAATCATTGGAGAATGGAATAATGTTTTATGTCACTCTGAGTCTTGTAGGAGTTAAAATTTAAACTCAGTTACCCTGATTCGTTATTAAAAGTCCATAAATACAAACAAATACAAGTAGACAATTGTGTTTTTTTCAAATAAATTCTTTCCCTGTATTCAACGTACCTTTTAATGTGTATGACGGTCTTTGGGCGTCTAAAAATAATTTAGACACAGATAACCTTCAATTTTATTTTAACTCAAATCACAATCCGAAGTCTGTAAGATTTGATCAGATAAATTATGTATCAAAGATCATCATATACGAAATAAGTTTACCTAAATATACCCACACGTAATTTTGGGCGATAGTCCAAACCAAAATTTAGAAAAATCTTTCTTTACACACATACGGGTGCGCAGTTATCCGGCCTCCAGTTATCGGGCGGGTTTGTGCTGTTATCGGGCACCCTTTGCTGTTAGCGGGCGTTTTTTCCCCATATATTTGGATATATAGGACCAAATTTCCCATTCGTGCTGTTATCGGGCACCCTCGTGCTGTTATCAGGCGGAATTTTCGCATATTTTTACTTTATTCCGCCCTGAGCAGTTATCGGGCGCCCGATTAAGATTTTTTTGTCGCGAAACCCGCCCGATAACTGCGCACCCGTTGTATTTTATGTAAATGCTAACTTTACCTAAATGCTAATTTTCTCCGAATTATCGGTTTTTGAGAGCAATTCATTCGGGGAAAGTTTCATAACAAAACCGATTCTTTCATGAAAAGCCTTTGTGTCATTATTTACTTAAATTTGTAACATTTGTTAAACGACGTTTTCATAAATTAAAGCATAAAATTCTAAATGCATTTGATTTTAAAATTTTCCAAAAAAATAATTTTTAAGGTTGTAAAAAAACGTGCTGGTTTCGGCATCCGGTGGTGCCTATGCCATAATCTTTTGCGCCTCCTCACAAATTTTCAAGTATTTTTTTTACAAAAAAATGGCAACCACAAAACATTATTGTTGACAGGCCTTATTCTATCAATCTCATAATTATCAAAAAAAAAAAACTCACAAAAAATTGAATCATAGAATTTTCGAGAAAATTTGAACTTCAATTGGCAGATTTATAAAAATTGCAAACAAGAAATGGAATATTTCATAATGCCGCTTGACATTGACGCAATTCAAACAAATTCGAGTTTACTTTTGGTCACGATATGTAAATGTAAATAGAACACTTGCCGCATAAATTTCATTTCTACATTTCATAACGATTTTTTTATTCTGAGATTTTATTTGGGAAAATGGGTTGTCTCAATTATGTGTCCTTTATTCTGAATGCTTTCAAATATGAGTATCAAGAAGACACTGTGAATGAAGTGGAATTGAATTGTGCAAAAGGTAGGGTGTTCAAACTGAAATTCGAAAAGTGAAAAAACGTTTCTAAGAAATCTCTAGGAATTATTGTAGCTTGATTCACTGATGTTTATCATGCATTTATCAATATATCATGGGTAGGGTGGCTTGCATTTTCTAAAATAAAGTATTTTTCGTTTGTTTAATTTCCAAATTTATTTCCCGTTTCTCGCGTAAACCGATTGTACTGGTGTGGATCGTCAGTATGTCATCAATTAAATAGATACGACGGAGGGTGAAGGGTAGTATATAAATGGTCCCGAAAAAAACCCGTTTATGAGTACTTTCGCGACCACACCATTTGGTCGCGAAACCATACTTTGAACACCGATTCCCGACCATGTGGTCGCGAAACCATCTTTTGAACAACGATTCGCGACCAAATGGTGTGGTCGCGAAAGTACTCATAAACGGGTTTTTTCCCCACTCCCGACGGAGTACTGTTTTAAACCTATAAGCGAAATTTGTTCGGTGACACTTTTTTCCTCACACTAGTACTTGAGCATAGGTATGAAAATATACACATGTACCAAGACCCTCATTTGAATCAATAACTTTTTTTTCGATAAAACAGCCCTTATTTAGCATAGTTGAACCTTATTAAACCGTGTTCTCCGCCGCTCCGCTAGTGCGTGGTTACCGCCGGGATACAAATTGTTGAACATAGGCTATGTTGTTCCAAGTTTTTTGTTATTATTTGATCTACAGAACAATCAAGTTTTGACGATGAAGATTTTTGCGCCATTTTTCGCAAATCGTTGGAATTCGGGTGCTCTAAATTCCAAATTTAAAATTCATATCACCGTATTTTTTTCAGAATACTAAAGGTGACACCTTTCAAACTCAACCTATGTTGCAAAGGGCTGGACCGAATTTTTGTCTACTCTTAACTTAATGAATAAAAAATTAGGTCGCTATGACCTCAAGATCAAAAATTATGCCTTCCGAAAGTGAACTCATCTTTAGTATTTGACACAAAAATCATACATCTATGTACATATATATATAGCCTATATTATATAGGGGTCCGCGAACATCGCTTGTAATGCGTTTTGACTATGGTATGTAATAATGAAGTAGACAACTTTTTGGTAATTTTTCTTGCTAATTTCGGTAATAACATACAAATTAAAAAAATTAATTTTGACATACAACATTTCATGGCTCATCATCAGTGAAAATACAACTTTTGCACAGCATTTTACAATACACTTGGTGCGCAGTTATCGGGCGTCCAGTTATCGTGCGGATTGGCCCGCTTGTGCTGTTATCGGGCGGGGTTTTCCCCAAAAAAACTTTTAACTTTTCCGCCTACACCCTGCGCAGTTATCGGACACCCTGAGTAATTATTCCGTCTACGCAGTGCGCACTTACCTAGCCAGAAATACTCAAAATAATAATTTTGTGGACTCTTTTTATTCATTTTTTTTTCAAAACCTACACCCCCTATGGGCTTAGTCAGTAAATCCCTTTACAACTACTTGACTCAATTTTTGGTTTATCCGGCCGCTTTTTTTTTCCAAAAAAATTGCGGTTTTATCCAGTCATCTGCTGGTTTATGCATTTTGAAATATGGGTTGAACTTCTATCATCTAAATAATTCGTCTCAAATCTAAAAACGGTTCCTAAAAATGAATAGTGATACGAAAAATGTTTAATTTTTCTCTCTAAGACATGATATTCAAGCGTTTTATTCAAAATGAGTAATATTATCGAATCTTTAAATTTCTCAGCCGGTTTTTAATAACAATTTGGTATTCCGCAATTCTCCGCTCGTGCTGTTATCGGGCGGGTCTGTCATTGGCTAATGACTATTTGGTGTTGCGCAATTCGCCGCTCGTGCTGTTATCGGGCTGGTCTGTCATTGGCTAATAATATTTTGGTTTTGCACAATTTGTGGCTCGTGCTGTTATCGGGCGGGATTTTTTTTGCATCTTTTTCCCTATTCCGCCTACGCCCTGAGCAGTTATTGGGCGCCCGATCAGGGTTTTTTGTCGCGAAACCCGCCCGATAACTTCGCACCCGGTGTGCGCACCCGATGATACAAATATGGGTGCCTTTCGGGTCCGCATTTTTGATTGGGTGATTGAATCAGCTTGATTATTTTTATAACAGGACGCCATCAAGTTTTGACCAGAAAAGGGAGAAAACGCCTTTCAATGTTTTATCACGTAAAAATGGGTCAAAAAGGCGATAAATCGGCTTTAGACTGTAGGTGCGTTGAGCGCTAGCATTTCTTACTGGGACATCGGATTGGCTATTTTATTTTTTTAATGAAACCGACATGAGATAGCGCACATTTGGTCCAGGCATGGTGAAAATCAAATTTTAACCAGAAAGTGAAGAAAAACGACTTTTAATTTTTGATTGCGAAAAAAAGGCCAAAAAATCGCAAAATTGGGCGCACTTTTCCGAATAATTTAGAAATGGCAAAGAAGTAAAATGCGAGGGATACAAATTTGTATCCCGGCGGAGAACACGGGTTAAGCAAACGCTTCCATTAACTCGCTGTCCTTTATGACGCCCTCCCGCTGTAATAATAACTTCGTGCGTTCTGTTTCTAAATTACGCAATTTTGAACCGATTTTCTGCGAAAAATAACAAAAAACAATTATTACGCAATATTTTTAAAATTGCGCGATTCAAGTGCGCGTAGGATCCGTTATCATAAAATGTTTCATTTTTTTTTCAGCTAAATCGTCTACGCACCGCGCCGTTATGTCACAGTTTTTTTTGTTTTTGTTACATAACGGCGCAGCTGGTGTATAACGGGACGAACGGGAAAAATTGTAACAAAACGGGTTGTAACATAACGGCGCACCGGCCGTACTATAAAATATACAACAATTTTTTTTAATCTTTATTTTGCACAATGTCAAATAATTTGGTCTACACACACTTTTCGGACCGAGTTTGAATACCTTGAATAACAGGCGAAAAAGTGAACGTCCACGAGTACATTTTGGGAACCACGTCCCATTTCTTCCGAATGATGATCAAAAAAGCTAAAAATGTTACAGAATCGAACCAGCCACTTCAAATCAACTTCAAAAATTACGCGGCAAAAACTGTTAAGGTAATTTGTTTTAGCAAAGTTTGGTAGTGTAATTAGAATTTTTTTTATTCAAAAATATTAACTTATTAGAGTATAATGTGTTTTCTCATGAATATTTTTTTTTGCAAATTTTGCAAATTTTGCTGCGCTGTTGAGGGCCAAATTTTAAATGAGCTGAGCTCGACTGGCTTTTTGACGTCCAAAATTTTCGCTTAGTTCACAAACTACTGAAAGCACTTTAGGATGGCCATCTTGGTTTTGCCGAACCCAATTTCTAGCCCCTCTGTATTTTGGTCAATTTTTCAGTAAATATTTTTATTATCATATTCAGATTATGATGGATAAAATATACCAAGTAAATACAGAAAATTTCGGCGTTAATGCAACAATCCAGTTGATTGAAGTTTTATACGATTCTGGACTTTTCGACGAAGATTACCCCTGGCACACCCAAATGATCAAAATGGAGTGCGACGCCCTAAAAGAAAAATTGGAAAATCTGGATCCATCGCGATTAGTGGACGTTATCGTCGGTTTGCACTTTATCCCGATCCAACCGGTGATGGATGTCATCAACTATTGCTTGGACAAAATAACGACCGAACAACTAGAACTCGGCATGAGTCGGATTCACGTCAAAAGTGATTTTTTCGAAGATTTTATTGAAAATCAATTGGAATTCATTGAAGAAGACGGTTTTGCATCGCGCTTAATTTGCCGGTATTTGGCCAAAAACGGAATACCGGTTAATACCCGAAATATAGCTAAACAAATGGCAAATATATCTAAGTCGATTTCTACGCAGTCCGACGTCGGAAAAAGTAGTGAAACGGTTAAGAAAACTGTTGTCGACAAACCGAAAAATGTGACTAACGAGACCAAGTTTGTTTTTTGGTCAAAGTTCGAATTTTTGACCGAAAAATATGGTGCTGAAGGTCCGTCATTGACCGAGTGTGTTGAATGGTATGAAGAAAAATACGACTGGATCAAAAACCGCGCATTGTTTGATGTCCAAGATGGATTCCAACGGTTAACAATTCCGCGGGATGGACGATACAACATTCGGGCGTTTGGGGCGGGATGGGGAAGCGGAAAGGGAGCAATAATTGGAGGAGAATTCCGACTCTGCCGCGGGACAATATTGGAAGTGGCAGTCGGACAAAATGGCAAATATAACCTTGATGGATATGGCGGGACGTTCGTGTACGAGTTAACTCAATCGGCACCGGCTCGTGCACTTATTGTTGCCGGAGGAGCAGGACGGATTAGGGTTGTGAATATAAGGTACCCGTTCTGACCAACCAGATTTAACTCTTATATTACACATTAGCGAATTTAACGATTATTAAAAAGTAGTTAATACGATTATACAAAGAAAATAAGGACAACTTCTACCTTTAAATTTGTACGAAGGTATGTTGTTTTTAATAATTTAACATATATATTTTTATATAGTCCTTACTCCCTTTATAGAGACACATTCCGGCCTCTTATCACCAAACAAGGGATTAATTTAAATTGGATTTCCTTATTATATAAGGCATGAAAAATAAAGAATTAAAATGCAACGTTTCGAAGTTTATTGCGTTAATCATGAAAATGCAATGAACTAATTTTTTTTGTCTTTTATGTTGTCGGATTTTTTTTTGAATTTCAAAGCTTAATTTTAGTATTTGATTTTCAACCCTATCTTGGTGGAATTATGCTACCATTGATGGATACGCAAAAAGAAATGGAACTTTGCGTGGAAGTGGCCCAGCTCCGAGTGGCGGGATTGGAATCGAAAATGAAGTTAATTATCAATTGAAGGGACGGGAAGGGAGAAATAAAGATGGGAAGAAAACGGAAGGTGGATTTGGTGGCGGTGGAGCGAGTAATTGGAATGGTAATGAGCATAATCGCGGATCTGGTGGCGGGTACAGTGGAGGAGTCAACGCCGGTGGCGGCAGTTCATTCTGCCTGGACAAGAACGGCACCAAAACAGTTGGGCACGAAGGCTACGGAAAATGCATCATCGAATTTATTGAATAAATCATTTATTTTGCTACACATAATTGTATCACTGAAAATAATAAAATTTTATTGATGGATTTTCTCGTTCTTTCTGCAAAACTTTTAAAATGATCCAATCGATTTCTTATTAATATAATTCTATATTAACTTGTTTTTTGTTTTAAAAATTCATTCTTTGTAAATATATAAATATATATATTTTAACTTTGTACCTTTTAAAATTATTTTATTTGGCAACAATACAATTATTGCTAAAGTCGTCTCGAGGGAACTTTTTATTTTTTATCGTTTTTATATTTTTATTCATAGTGTGTGGTAATGATAGGTGTCTGGTTCTTTGATTCACGGACCGGTCCGGACCGGCGATTTCAGTCAATTTTCACTAAATCAAATTCTCCGCTTGCTATTGATAGGGCCCCCTAGAGAGCTGTTTGAAATCTCCAACCTACGCAAAAACACCGACAATCGAATTTTCTCGAACAGTTGAGGGGGGGTCACCAATACCCGTTTTGCTCTACGGGGCCTCCATATGCCTTAAACCGACGAAAAAACCAGTTGCGTGTCTATTTACACGCACTTCCCCCTGTGAGTTAAGGACGTTTGAAGTTAATTGGTATTGTATTGGGCGAGAAATTGCTAACTTTCGGACTGCTATTTTTTAGAACAATCTTTTGGGTTTATGCACAAAATTTTCAGATAATGGTGGTACGGTCGATATTTTCAAAAATGTTATCGCAAATTCGTAAATTCGGTAATACTGTATTGACTTGGTCAATACAAAAACGTGTCAACCAGAAAAAATTTATTGTGGATAGGGCATGCATTCTATTAATTGGAAAACACCATGTACATCTTTTGTGTTTTGAAATATTCGAAAATTAGTGTATTAACTCTTAGTGGGAAGGAGTTTTAGGGAACCCGTAGGGGGAAAATGCGTGCAAATAAACACGCACTTAAAAATTCACATTAATTCGTAATAATTCAGAAAAACTGGTAAAGCCAAGTTGTAGAGCTCGTCAAACTACGTCGATCTGACTATACAGACATTTATTTAGGCCACCAGGGCCCCCTAGAGAGCTGTTTGAAATCTCCAACCTACGCAAAAAAATAAGATCGTCAATCGAATTTTCTCGAAAAGTTGAGGGGGGTCACCAATACCCGTTTTGCCCTACGGGGCCTTCATATGTCTTAAATCGACGAAAAAACAAGTTGCGTGTCTATTTACACGCACTTCCCGCTGCAAGTTAAAGTTCTTTTCAGACTGAAAAGAACACAGTGTAGTCTACTATTGTAACATTTTTTTTTGCAAATTAGTCTCATTTTGTATTATGTCAAGCGAATCGTTAGGTTCCCTTTTACTAACTCGTTGGTGACGTCATCGTCCAATTTTGCAAACGGGTAGGAATGGAGAGGCTGGTTTACTGCCATAGTTAAGTTATGTAAGGGGGCGCTGCGCAACAGTATAATATAACCGTGCCCTCGCAACCACAACCTTAAAAAATATATAATGTAGTATTTACACCCCATGCACAATATCGATATTAAATTCACACTTGAAGAAAAATGATTAGTTAATACATTTTTGGCAATAAAGAGACAATTGTTTTAAGAAAATTTTGTGAACTTGTATAAATATCGTTACATATACTTGGTGTATATAATTCGGTATGCAATTTAATC